>JBBBDQ010000677.1:2607500-2722500 GCA_037127315.1 Ascarosepion bandense | reverse complement strand
ATGTAACGACTGTGGAAAAGTTTCCCAACTGGAGAGCCACGACAAACGGCTGGTCGCATACCACAGAACAACAAAAAGATCACACTGCTATGAAGGGAAATTGAGAGATTTGGGGTAGTTTCTGAAATTGCTGTCGAAATGTAACGTCTGTGGAAAGAGTTCCCAACTGGGGAGCCACGACCCAGAGGCTGGTCACCTACCACAGATCCCATGGCTAAAGGGTTATAGGAGAATGAAGCCTGCTGCCGATTAAATTGAAGAGTTAATGTTGAATAACGCGCCTCCGACAGGAATCCCGGAAGAATGTTATTGTTTTAAAACTTATTTGGAGAATTGAAATTTCTGATTGTTCTTGACGATAAGCCAGCACTGCTATGAAAAGAATCTTTAGAAGTTGGGAGAGAGATTTTCAGGTGACAAGGGTAAAACAACTCCACACCGCCACAGTCACCTCGCCGCCATTAGCTGCCTCGAATTCGGTAGATTCCGCCAAGCTCCGATAAAAACCCGAAAGAAATTTGTTATTTTAAAAGTTACATAGGGAATTGATAGCTCTGATTATAGAAAATATGTGAAAAGACTTTAATGAAAATTTGAAGTGTTCTGATTATTTTAACGAAACTTAGAAAAGACACTTTTCTTTAAAGATTGAAAGCTCTGACATTTTGAAAACAAACTCTCTCTCTCTCTCTCTCCGTTGTAAAATGACATTCCGACAACTGTTTTATCTGCTCCTGTAACTAATAATACTTTTTTTTATATAAAGACTTTCTTCATAACTCTCCAGGCGTCTTCGACCTTATTCATTTATTTAATTTTTTTTTCTTTGGTGCCGTGTTTATTTTATTTTAAGCACAAGTGTACACAAGTGTCCGGACTGGATTTGGTAGAAATACGGCTACTAGTTTTGCACAATGCGACTTTCTGATATCAAATCACAAATTGAGCAGTGGGTCCATTATTGTAATAGACGTCTTAAGGACCAGCTTCTGGAATAAGATTATCAAGAACAGCGGACCGAAAGCGTCAACATAATTGGTACCGTTTCGACATCATCGCAGCAGAATCCGTTTCAGAACGAGCGATAGAACCATCCAGCCTGCCGGGTGGCAGTGTTACAAAATTATTTGAGATGAATATATTTTAATAAACACCAAGAAACCTCATGCCACAATTTATCGAAATTTATTTCTGAAACTATGAGAAAATTCTTTAACATTTCAATATTTTTTAAATTGTTCTTCATAAAAGTTTAAGTTCTGCCTGCTTGAATTATTAAAATTATTAATACCATTTTTTCTTTTGTAGCTTTTTTATATTTATTTTTTTTATTTTTTTAATCATATCACCCAGGGCAAGGCGGTAAGGCTACTGTTGTGCAGGGAGCTACGTAAGAGTGAAAAGATTGGAAAAGAGAAAGCCGGAAATCACATCCTAACAAAGGATGAGCCTCTACACCTGTTCAATAGACATGGGTGGAGTGTGAACCGGGCGATAGTTCAGTCTATCTACTTCAACTGAAAAAAAAAATAAACAAAAAGGAAAGATGAAAAGATTGGAAAAGAGAAAGTCGGGAACTACATCCTAAACAGGGAACAAGGGATTAGCCTCTATTTCCTTCATTTCTTAACTAAAGATTTTCTTACAAATAGGCCTCCCTAATTTTTACGCTATCAACATAAAGAACACAAAAGTGTGTATAGACTGAGAATAAAATATGAAGTAAGCTAGACGTTGTTGAAAAAAATGAAAAAGAATACTTTACTTCAACTATTTGAAGTTGTAAAAAATACCCATCATGAAGATCAATCCATACTTGAAACTTAGTAATCAGTAATTATGACAATGATAATTTTTTTATGAAAAACACGCTACTCCTAATAATGATAGTGCATTTATAAGATTTCTACATAACAATGTTTCATTCGGTTCCCGTTGAAGGAATCTAATGTCCTAAATATTATCATCATCATTGTTTTCGTTTGTATAAATTTGAATATCATAGTTTCACGTCTTCTTCTTGTTATATTCTGGACCAATTTTTTCAGAAGTATATCATTGAGTACTTTTGCAGTTTTCTCTCAAGGTTTTCGTATTTCAGTATATTCGCTGGTGTTTAAACACATTAGTCGGATATACATTCATAATTAATTTTAGTAAATTTCTGTTTATTTTATACTGTTTGTCTGCAAGTAAATATCTAACTCAATTACAAGAATAATTATGAATGCACAGTGAAATTTATAATAATAGATTTTCAAAATCCTTAGTTACTTTACGTCAAATAATTTTAAAATTCAAACAAGTACACAACACAGGATGATCGTACTGGTACAACTGAAGCTACTGTTATTATTTTTTTTGTTATTGTTATTAAAATAATAAAAATAATATGATCCACATGATCCAGATAATTTTATTTTTACTTCTATTTATTGGTATTATTTTATTTATCATTGTTTGTGATGGTGGTGGTGGTGTTGTTATTTTTAAGGATACATAAATTTTATTGTCCTTCCCGTTCAAAATTATTTTCTTTTATTAAAGGTGATATATTTTTTGCTGTGTTGCCATTACATGACTTCTTTCACTCTTTCTTTCCTTATTTATTTATTTATTTCAGGCCCATGTTCCATGATTTTTCAGTTCTCCGGTGAAGTCCATTTTTATCGAGATTTCGTTTTCCTTGCTTTGTTAGGACAAGAAAAGAAATCAGCATCATCACCATCATCATCATTATTTTTATTAGAAAGCCATTATCACAATATTAACCATTCGCTATTTCTCCATCTAGCAGAAAATAAGCAGACCTTAGACCGTGAATAAATATAAAATTGCTAGCTATTATTATTATCTGTAATTTATCACCTCATGTTTTTCTAGGTTGCTTCGGGGTTTGCTTTTAGTTTGTATACAAGAGGAAGTTCTAACTTTGAAAACTTAAAAGATTTTACTTGATATTTTTTGTTATGAAAGCAAAGAAGAAATCTTAGAGTATAAAAAGAAATCGACTAAAATCGTTCCTCATTCCAGAATCAGGATATCATAGAAAAATCTAATATCTTCTTTTTCGTGATTGCTAAAATTACGATGTGTAGCTCACCCTTTTTAACGAAAACTTGCCACATCTCTGTTGGAAGACTGTAAAATGCACAAGCCTGAAGCGATGGAAGATCTTCATATAAAATTGGCAAAATACACCCTTCAATTGAAACGAGAGCAAATGTTCTCACGTCTCAAGCTGAAAAGAGTTTCTATTGATCTGTACTTGATGAGACGTGATGTAACGTCTGTGTATCCTTAGTGATGATTGAATATATGATCGTGTGCCTTGTAGCTGAATACAACCAAAATGAATTGAGCCTGGTGTGAGTGAGCGCACTGTAACTATATGATCTGATATCTAGTAAGTAAGGCATAAGGCCAGGCGAAGACATTTGTTTTTAAATGTCTTGAGCCGATCCTCAAATGTGAGTGTAAATATTCTCTTAAATTCAAAATTCTGGCATATTTCTTTCTGAAATCTTGTACAACCCGGTTGTATGATATATAGAAACAACATGAAAAAGTTGCTTGAGAATTAAATGTACTATATTTGGACTTATCACAGCGATTTACTAATCGTTATTTCTCATGGGTTTGCGTTGTGGTGCAGTGGATATCGATTCGGAACGATAAATTGGGATTCCGAGTTCGAATTTCAGTTGAATATCTTGCATTCACTTACTCAGAAATACCCTTGGGAAAGGTATTACTCCGTCACTTTCCTTCAGTTATGGGTGAACTAATAGGACATTTTGGGTTCTATAGCCTTGGCTGGCAACCAGTCTACCGCAGAAACAATGACTACCTATTGCGTGATAATCTTCCACCCAGTCAGTCATGTCACTTTCGAGACACGGTCGCCCAAGCGTGTGTCACGTATGGCACTTAACTGACTATTCAAATGATTTGATAGCATATGTGAGGTCTAGGAAATTGAGAAATATAGGAAAATATTTTTGAGAATGTCGACATTTTGCTTTATGATATGTTTTTATTTCTGAATTCGTATATATTCCTGTTTTATTTTAATGCATATACACATTTCGATTCATTTGAATTGAACCAAATATAACTCACTCCATAAACTGCAACAGTCATATGAAATAATAAAATCTAAATTATCTACCTTATTTACACTGCTTTATTAGTAAATAAATGTTTATCGATATATAAATTGCATATTTATTGGGAACTAAAATAAAAACTCGCTGAAAAGCATTGTACTACCTAGTTTTCATAATATCAATTTGTTTCTGTAGAAATCTAATAACAGTTTTATAAAGTACGGAACTTAAGATCTTTATTTGAAAACATCAGCATGGACAAAATACTAGCCTTCCTTCGGAAAATTGACCTATTTAACTTTCTTATATAGCTTCAACAACGACATATAAACTATAACATTTCCAATTAGCTATGGGTAAAATAGCATGCTGTGTTCCGAATATGCCTGTTTCCAGGGAATAAAACTCATTTAAAATAAAAATACGCTTCTGGCCTTAAATTACCCTTTAGATATTGATTGGCCGTTAAACAAACAAACAAACAAACAAACAAACAAACAAACAAACAAACAAGAAATCTAATAAATACATGGCAAATATATTGAATTGAAATTTTTTACATTATTCCAAAAATTTCAAATTTGCAAATGTAAAATTAACTTAAAATTAAACTTATATTTACTTGATACAAATATTTCATAAATAAAATGTGTGGAACTATAAAAACAACGTGGAAAGTTTTCACAAATGCTAGATATGGTGGAATATATTAGATCCAGTTCTTTCGAATTAAGGTAGTTATCTAGCAGTTTTGCTTCTTCTCGGGTTTGTTTTAGTTCTAACATTACTTGCTTTATACTCTACTTAAATTTTGTTTTTCTTTCACGTTACAGAAAGTAGCAGTGGAGAGTGACAAGAAGGGATTAGAAATAAACTTTAAGAAAACTGAGTGCATGGTCATCAGCAAAAGATACAACCCAAAATGCCAAATACAGGTGGGGGATAACAGAATGAAACAAGTACAAGAATTTAAGTACCTAGGAAGTGTTCTAACAGGAGATGGAAAGTGCGACACGGAGATCCGAAGGCGAATTGGCATGGCAAAGGACGCGTTCCAGAAGATGAGCAAAATACTAACACACAGGAAAATCTCAATAGAAACGAAGAAAAGAGTGCTAGACTGCGACGTGATGTCAGTTCTTCAATACGGCTGTGAATGCTGGACAATATAATCGAAAATGAGGACAAAACTGGAAGCGGCCGAAATATGGTTCTACAGAACGATGCTACGGATATCTTGGACTGATCATACAAGCAACGACGAGGTGTTAGAAAGAATGGCAACAAAAAGTAAATTGATGCTGAGCATCAGGAAGAGACAACTGAAGTTCCTGGGACATGCAATGAGGAAGGAGAGCCTGGAGAACCTGATACTGACTGGTCAGATAGAAGGAAGGAGAGACAGAGGAAGGCAGCGGATAAGATATTTGTAGGGTCTGATCAGGTGGATGACGGAACGGGGGTTGCCAGGAGCAACAGGAGCAAACATACTAAGAGCCACAAGGGATAGGATGACACGGAGAACCATGATCGCCTACGTCCTGAATAGAAAGGGCACATATAAGAAAAGATATAACACTAATTCTGATGAATATTTATTATCTTGGATTAATATTTCTTTTATATCATAGAATATTTCATTTTTGACGGTATAGTCAATAGACATTTAGAATAAAATAACCTTTACGAATGAACATAATTTTTATTTTCTAATTTCTAGGTCTGTAATCTGTATCAGTCAAAATTGCATTTACTATCAATATGTCCATATTAATGTAAAAATGATAAACTCAGAATTAATGTAGATTTGTACATTAAATACATTTTTTAGTTTCGCTTATCTTTTGAATTAAATTATAACTATATTATATACTAGCATCATAGCCCGACGTTCTATTTATGTTCACTAATGGATTGGATGTATGATGCAAATAATCATAGATTTGTTTACCTTGTTTGATTATTGGTTTATCTTATATGAAATATTATTTCCTTTATATTTTACAGTGACATGCATTATAAAAGATGGCAATTTGTAAATTATACTAAAGGCAATTTTATTTCATGTAAGATAAATTGATAACCTAAAAAGATATTTGAATCCATGATAACTAGATCATGCCACCCATCCATTCACCAAAAGTTCCAACTAAACGCTTCAAATTATTGTTGAAAAGTCATTTAACTTTCTACTGATTAGATGATTGTACGTTACGGATTTTAAGTAGAATAACTAGCAGTAATGTTGCCTATTTTCAAGTAGAATACTTAGCAATAATGTGTCGGATGTGCGTCGTGGTGTAGTGGATATCGACACGGAACGACAAATTGGGCGCCGGGTTCGATTCCAGTTTAATTTCTGACATTCACGTACGCACAAATACCCATGGGAAAAGTATTATTCCGTCTCTTTCTTCCAATTATGGATTAAATAATAGGACTGTTTGGGTTCTATAGCTATCGCTGGTAACCAGTATACCGCATAAATTAGTGGCAACTTACTGTGAGATAATCTTTTGGTCAGTCAATTATGTCTTTCTCGCGACATGATCGCCCAAAGCGTGTATCACGTATGGCACTTAACTGACTGACTCAGCAGTAAAAGAAAAGCAACAGAAACAAAATCCTTGAAATTTATTCAACACACAACAATAAATTTATTTGTTTAGAATTATCATATCTGAGTCCGACATTACTCAACATGACGTTTCGATCATAAACAAAAATTCAATCTCAAAATGCCAAAATGGCAACTATTCTATTATGGCCACGTATATATATATTTGTTCGACACGGAAATATTTTGATAAATACAATGATGAAATCCTACAAAAATATTATGCGAGACATCAGGAAACGTGCATGCCTGCACCATCAGCTAAACAGTCGGAATGTAAACATCTCTCTCTCTCTCTCTCTCTCTCTCTATATATATATATATATATATATATATATATATATATATATAATACATAGCGAAATTAATAAGTTCTTTTCATAGATTGGACTTCAGCAATCTTGTCTCATTGTAGCGAACTCATGTAATGATGTATATTTTATGAAATACCCGGATTAATATCATTTTAACAGAATATGATATTTTTAGCAAATAATTTCACCAGTGTCATAGTGTAATTCTGGATATTGATATAAATAATTTTTACTGAGATTTTTTACGAAATCTTTGATATCTATTATTATTTAACTGCTCGTATTATGACAATTGATATGAAAATTTTTCTAAAGATTAATTTTTCTGATAATCAACCTAGTTATTCGAACACCATTCAAATCATTACATTATGTCAGCTATGCTGATCAATGGAATGAGTGTGAAGTATAGAATTATCTAACTGACGAAACAGCTTTTTTTTACGATTAACATAATCTATATGAGATTACGGTGAACGTTTTGAAATTCGAACTGAAATCATTTCTGGAATTAATTATCGATTCATTGCTCCTTCAGTATATTCGTTATTCAACTATAGTTATTACATGAAACTTTATTTTAATTTTTTTCTGACTTGTTATTATCTTAAAAATTACTTGATTATATTCTATCACATTTTGATTCGATTTGTTAATATTTGAATATGAATTCATAACCCATTTATCAAAAATGACCTTAGCCCAGCACAATTTGTTATTATGTTTGGCTTCATTGTGAAAGGTCAATTAGATCGGACACGAACGTATTTCTTAATTTTTTTACCAGATCGAATGTGCATGAATTCCGAATTGCTTAATACAAGTACGTGGCATCTAATTCCTGATACTATTTTTCTTTTATTTGTGATTGGTTTTGTCACTTTTACAGAATCTAAATACATCGAATCTTAGCCTTTACAATCGATATTTTCCACAATCAGAACGGTATAAAAAGAAATCAAATGTACTTTTGCTTGTTGTACATTCATTTCTTGTCGACATTTAATGGTACTGGAAGGATAATTAAGATTATTTTACAAATCTAAAGAAAAAGCAAATGATTTTGCTGCATTTACCGTATGACTTGCACGTTTTCCTCTTTGGTTCGGCAATATCTCCGTTATAACAAAGAGGTTTGCTATTTTTTCATAAATTCACATTCTTGTTTTATGAAAGGATAATTTACGTCATGATAGTCGCGCTAAATTTAAAGCAAATAACAATAAAACCTTGAATTATCCATACAAATTTTAATTCAAACTTCAGCTAAAATATGGATTTTATTAATCGTTGAAACAACCAAATGTCGTGCTAATAATAAAATTCATATGTTGAGATTCTAACGATTTTAAAATATACTTTTTTTCTCGTTTAGAAAGTCAGAAGGTATCTTAACAGACAATAGATATAATTATGTAGATTTTCGAGGATTATTTTTATTTTTACATTAGGGAATGTGTACATGACCTCGAAAGAAAATCAAGGGTAAAACGATACATGATAATTTATCAACGTTCAAATGTCTTAGAATATCCACAATCTTAAAAAAAATCTTGAATAAATCCTATTAAAAAAATCATATTTACGTTTCTTGTTTGATTCAAACATATTTTCAACATTACAAACTCATTCAAATGAAAGAAATATCGTAAAACATCGCTAACGTATCAGTAATTCCATGGCAACCGTGCAGATAATCTACATTTTGTGACACAGGAGCAGAATCTTAAGAGTCTTGTTCCTACGTTCAAAGGTTTGAATCACCTTAATTTCCCACGTATTTGTATAGTGGGTTGCTTATCTATTCTTTTCTGTTAGTAGTGCAGAGTCCGTTCTAGTGAAGGGTAGTTGTATGCTGTTGCAAGTTAACGGAATTTGGCCTTGTTGTATATAGCCCACTATGAGTTATAAAATCATAACAAATCAAGAAAGGCAATTTGAGTAGAAAAATAACATTTTATATATACACATATCAAGTTGTTTTTACAATTGAAGTAATATATGAAGTATAGGTCTAACGGGCGTTAAAATGTTCATGGCAATAAAATGCTGAAATAGAATAAATGCTTAGGAATTTGGGAGCGTATAAGTAAGGAATGTCTTTGATGTATTCGCTCCTTTGGTCAGTAAGTAGTTTTTGAGGCAGGGAAGAAGGAAATAGGTAAGGGGGGCGAGCGTATTAAGCCGCTTGACTTAAGTCAAGGGGATAACAATTAAGCTCTTCTCCTGGAGTCGGTCTGCCTGTCGATGCTTTTTGTATCCGCTTTTTATATCTTCTATTTGGATCACAGCAGCTCATTTGTCATTTCACACTTGTATTTGGTTCTGGGCTTCCCATTGGCTGATAAGTAAATTTCTCGTAGTCTCGCGAACTGGAAATTTAATATTTAATTAATTTTTAGTTTTCAACCGGAAAATTTGCGCGGAGCCGGCGGCGCACGGACGACTTTTGGTCATTTTCTTTTTGGTCGTGAAAGCGCAAACATCGCAAGCTTCTTCCAATGAATTATTACTTTGTGGAACATAGAGCTGCGTGAATGTTTCTTCGCACACAATAATCTTAACGTCTTCAACCTTGGTTAATCCCTCTCTTTCTACTAATCAAGATCTTCACATCTAATCTCTAACACTTACATTCATCCCACACACACATTATTCAGTAATTTTTGCATAAAATGGATGTCGAGCTTTGCTTTACGCGAAGTTTAAACAGCCACTGAAATATAGGAGATGTCTTGTATAAGTTAAAGGAATTATATAATTAATTCATAAATTTGAGGTTACAGTACACTCATGTTGAGTTTTTCTTTTAGAATTCAATTTATTTTCAATTAAATATATTTAAAATAATAAAATTGTTGTATTAGGACCTTGAATAAGTCCCGGCAGTTTTTTCATGAAACGTATTATTTTATTTACAAAAATTATTAAAACACATGTTATTGAATGCATTGTTTGTCGCTCGCAACTATTTTTGCAAACTTTTTAGATGCATTTAAGTTCCACATCGGAGAAACAACACGTATTTTTCGGCTAACCACGAGTCGAATCATTTTTGCATCTTCATAAAAATGAATGTGCTACTCAGCCAGGCCATGTTCTATCGAATATAACAAGTTCTTACGGGAACTTACGGGACAATGTCTGGTAAATACAGCAGGTGGTGTAGTACTTTCCATGTAAGCATTTAAGTATGTTTTCACACATTTTGTAACAGGTAGCCTAGTGTTGTCATTTTGCAAAATCACTTTGTCATCTCTCTGCTTGTATGGGGCCTTTTTTCTTCAATTCTCGGCTGAAACGTATCAACTGTATTCGATAGCGAACTCCCGTAAATATTTCGGTCGGTTTTAGCAGTTCATAATAAATTTAATCCAGCGGATCTCACCTAATTTTTAGCAGGAGCTTCGGATAATGGATATTCAGCTTTGTCAACGTGGCTGATGAATGGCCGGGCTTACCCAACGATCTTAAGCTTTTCGTAGTTTTTCATCGCCAGCCTCGATACGATTCAAAAATACCTTCTGTTTCTGTCGTTATGTCACTGTTTGACGTCTTAGGTATTCATATCGTATAGCACTCAATGTCCTTGCGTTTGAATAATTCCCAATGTTTTCAAAAGTTTCAGAACTGCTAATGATTCTGGTAGTTCAACTTATGTCTAACTTGTGCTTTTATCAAGGATGGTCTCCAATTCTTCTCCTTCAACTTTAAATTCAATATAAAAATTATTATTTTTGAAGTGTCTAAATCGATCACTGCATGTTGTTACCGACAGAGCATCGTCGCCGTAAGTTTCAACAAGAATTATTTGTGCATTAACGTCAGATTTCTTTTGAATGAAGTAGTGCAGTAAAATTATTTTAGAATACACTTTCTTTGGCACCAAATCAGACATGATTAAACCTATGAAAATCAAAGTTGTTTACATTTCGGAAGAATGACATACACTGAATTTCAATCTTGCTGGTATTATTTATACATGAGTTACCATCTAAAACTGCATGCACTCATGTCAAAGAATTGCATCTGTTTGAAAACATTGAGAAATTATTCACAGTATTAATAATATTTATGAAAATGAATTATTTCTCATTTAATATTCTTTGTTTGATCTTGCTTTATGAACGGAACATAAGATGCAAACATCATTGGTAATCGGACAAATATAATTCATATTGCAAATGTTCATACTGAAAATACAAATCGGTGATAATATTCATATTATATTTAACAACATAAAATAACCCAATAAAAACCAAAATCAGATGTAAAATATTCATAAATATATAAAAAACTTTTACTCAAAATGGATAAATTAAAACGTTTACAATGTAGATTACTTTTATTATGCTGTCTCTTTGTAGATCTTATTAGAAAGCATTTTTTATGAAGAGAAACCACGTAAAATTTTCAGAATAGGTCATGTTTTATTGCTATTCGTTTATACATTTAGTCATTTATCTCGTGGTGACGTGTAAGTTGATCTTACGATTACCTCTGGAAAACTGAAATTGTCTATCAGAGTGAAAAATTTGATTATGATATCAGTCAATTTTGTGTCATACGTGAAATACTCTTGGGCGATCATGTCGCGAAAGTAGGTTGCCATAACCTTCTGCAATACACTGGTTGCTATCCAAGGCTATAGAACCCAATCTGTCCTGTTATTTGACTTATAGCTAGAGGGAAGAAACGGGTTAATACCTTCCCCAAGGTTATTTGCGCGTAAGTGAATGCAAGGAATTCAAATGGAATTCGAACTCGGTTCTCCGATTTCACATTCAAAGCTGATATCCACTGCACCGCAACGCACATCTCACTTGTTATGATACATGCGTTAAAATTAATTGTCAGAATTGTCGAATAAATTTTATTAACTTGCGTTGAAATCTAAACAAGGAAAGAAGGAATGACAAATGACTCGGGGTGAATAATTACTTAAATTAAAACGACGGCAGCCAAAACGTTTTATGCATATTGAAAATGTAGACATTGACTGGTTAAAGTAAGTGATTGTCAAGATAATCGTTTCAAAACGGATCTTACAAAATTGATAAAGGAAAAGACAAAGAAATATTTTCTTGAAAGGAATACAAATTACATATTTATATCAAACAGCCTAAGACATATATATCCCGATAGAACACGCACAAGTTAAAATCAGTAGTTCGTGGTGTTCTAATATTAATACAAGCAAAATATATGCAAAAGGCCAGAAACATATTTACTGTTAATATCATACGCATTAATAATTGAAAAGATATGATTCGATCATATCTTATCGTGTCTGGTTTTCTAGGACAATAATTTAAAATTAATGATTTTCTTGGCAATAATGACAAATGAATCTGCCTAACAGAGTTTTAGATAAAGGACAATTGATAAATTACTTTGTGTATAACATCCTTTGCAATGGTGTTAAAGCATACAAAGGTGAATGTAGCAGGGCAGAAGTAGGGTTTGCTAAACATCGAAACACTGTAATCCGTAGATAGGCAAATAAATTTAACAGGAGGAGAAATCTGCATACGTGCTGGGCTATGATAATCTTCTCACTTAGTATAAAGATATAAATACTATATTAAACCCAATAAATAAGACAACCAGAACTGCTGTCAACAGTAAAGGAAGTATTAATAGTATAAGACTTAAAGTTTCAAATGATTAGTTAACAGAATGTTAATTACTGGATTAATTTCTGTATTTGGTGTAAGTAAGAATGGCAGTAATTTATACATGTCACGCTCACAATAAACGAGAACAGCACTAACTTAGCAATACAAGTGAACAAATCAATAATACAACAATTTTTCAATAACGGATCAAAAATGGTTTAATCGAATTGTGCTAAATAAATTCAGGGACCACATCAGAAATTTTTTTAAAAAAAAATAACAACTTGTTTCAGAACATTAGTCTGGCTTTACTAACGTAAATTCCTTATGGCTTTTTCTAAGAAACTGTCTATCGAATTCCGATTCGTGACATGGGTCAAAGTACCACGAGAGAATATTTAGAAAAATAATATGAATTTAAAGATAATAGAAATATGATAAATCCTATTTTTTAGGAATACTATTGTCTTACAAGAACAGAGGTGATCATATTTCTCCGCATGTCTCATATAATCTATAAATTTTAATTAAATCATGGAAAAATGACGGAAAATGTTTCTGTTATCAGAACTGCGATTGATTCATAGTAGTCATTTAGACTGGCTGAAATCCACACAATAGATTTAGGTCTACCCAAATCAGACAGTTAAGTGCCACACGTTAAATACGCTTCGAAAGAGATATGACTGACTGGGCAGAAGATTATCCCGCCGTAGGTTGCCATTGCTTTCTGCAGTAGACTGGTTGCCAGCCAAGGCTGTAAAACCAATCCGTCCTGTTATGTAACCCATAACTGGAGGGAAGAGACGGAATAGTATCTTTCCCAGGGGTATTTGCGCGTAAATGAATGCAATGAATTCAACTGGAATTCGAACTCGGCTCCCGATTTCTCGTTCCGAGCCGATATCCACTGCACCACAACGCTAAGCTATCAGTAAGGGAAAGTATAACGATTCATTCTCATCCCAAAATAGTAATGATATACTGAATGTAAGCAACTTGGTTAGAAACTTATCTGAGACTAATGATTCTGCTCACTAGGCTGATATCATTTACTTTAGACGCATTTCACAATTCTAGGTTTAGATATATCTTCTCGCTTCAGCTACGGATTAAATAGCAGACACAAATAAGGATCTATAGCCTCGGCTGTTGACCAGTCTACCAGGTAAAATAATGACAAAGTACTACAATAAATCTGCCGACTGTGTACCAAAGTGTCTAATCTTGTATATAATGCAAAGCAAAATGACGATCGTCTTGGCTCATAAACAATGAAGAAACAAAAACCTGTGTATAAAAATATTATTCTTTTCGGTGTCACTGGTGTGAAGTAGGAGGCAGCCGAAGAGATACCACACATCCATACGTTGACAGTGGATTGCTAGAGTTGTCGTTCTTTGTCTTATTTCCGATTCTATGCTGAAATTCTCTCATCTTTGCTCGGAATATCGCTCTTAAATAAGCCGAATTACGCTCGATTGGGTAAAGTTTTTCAGGCACATTTTTTGTTATTTTTGAATTATGGTTATTGCCATTGACCAACCAATTCTGGGGTGATTATCATGGACCGAGCATGTGAGCAATGACGAGGTTTTGGAAAGGATGGAGACGAAATGGAAATTAATACTGAGCACCAGGAAGAGACAACTAAAGTTCCTTGGACATGCAATGAGAAAGGAGGGATTAAAGAACTTGTTACTAACAGGCCAGATAGAGGGAAAAACAGACAGAGGAAAGCAGAGGATAACATATTTGAAGAACCTGATCAGGTAGATGACGGAACGAGGGTTTCATGGTGCAACAGAAGAAAGCGTGCTATGAGCCACCAGGGATGTGTAAAACCTTCATCGACTACGTCCTGAAAGGAGATGGCACATAGAAGAAGAATATGTATGCCAACTGTATATAAAAATTATAATGTGGGTGTAAAATGGGGGATTAATTCTATATTATAATCAATATATAAACTGATCCCTCATTTTGTGGCCATGCTAGTTTCTATACATTTATATTCTAAATTTATGGCCTTGAGCTAGTGGAAAGCAGATCGAGGTTTAGGTGCTGTAACAGGAGAAGGCATGCTAGAAGCTACCAGGGAAAGGGAGATGTGGAAAGCCATGATCGTCTACGTCCTGAAAAAAGATATTCTTTTGTTATTGTTTAAAATTTCCTGTTTGACCGAATTAATTCGGTCACAGATGTGTCATCTAAACTCCGGTTTATGTACTCTGAAATGGAGCACAGATTCTCACAAAAATATTATTACCATTCTTCAATGCAATCAGGGCCTTCGCGTTCTTAATTTTTCAAGAAGTATATTTATTTAAAGTGAATAAATATTTGTTTTTTTATTTCCTAACCTTGAGTACAGTGTGTGTGTGTGTGTTAAAATATGAGTACATTACTCTTCCTTTACGATATACATAAGTAAATATAATGACCTATTTCATATGTGAAAACTAAAATTGATCTCCAAACTTACCCTGGAAAATAAGAAAAACATATCTAGATTAAAATAACAACTTAGAATGCAAAAAAAATATTAAGAACTGTCTATCCATAAAAATTTCATATCCTAAGTAAAAGATCAGTTCAGTTTCTATTACAGAGCCAAAAACAAATCATTGCAACCCTATATAAAACTCTGACTTTAATACAACGGAGAGAGAGAGAGAAAATAATATTAATGGTATTATTGGTTATACTTTATTGTATTCAGCTATGTGAGCTAAAGTAAAAAATATATATTTAATACTACGAGGTTCTTGTAAAATCCGTGGAATAGAAAAATTGTCTGACAATTGTGAAAGAAAGAGAAAAATATAATTTTCCTTCTATTTTTTTCGTGTTGGAGACGGATTGTTTTGGGCTAGTTAAAATTTTATAATATCTAAGTAGCCATAACAAAGTGTCGGGATTTGCTTGATGAGGTCAGGTAGGATTAAATCCGCAAAAGTATTTCTGGGAAAAAAGATTTGGGAATTGAAAACTAAAAATGATGCAGTCGAAAGAAATACAGAAATACATTACGTCATGTGAGTTGTTGATATTTCATTTGTCGAGCCAAGTCATGTGGGTGGAAAATAATCTCATTGGTTAAAAGCTTTGAGTCGGCAAGATCCCCCGATAGGATTCCGGATGCTTATAGAAATTGAGATTCAGCGAGAAAAATCAGAGTTGGCTGGGTAGTCTTTGGAATTGCAGTCGAAATTTAACGACTGTGGAAAAGGGTCCTAACTGTGGACCCTTGACCCACGGCTGGTCGCCTACCACAGATCTTATGGCTACAGAGTTAATGTCAAATGAAGTCTAGCGCCAATTAACTTAGAGAGTTAATGTTGAATAATGCGCCTTCGATAAGAAACCGGAAAGAACGTTATTGTAATTTTTTTTAATTATGGAGAAAATTGAAATTGGTATTTCCTCCTTCGCTTTAGTTCAGAAAATTTCGTTAAGCTCCGATAAGAACCGGAAAGGACTTTGCTGTTTTAAAGGTTGCATAGAGAATTGACAGCTCTGATTATAGAGAATATGTGAAAAGACTTTAATGAAAATTTGAAGAGCTCTGATTACTTTAATAAAACTTAGAAAGGACATTTTTATTTAAGGACTGAAAGCTCTGATATCTTGAAAAATCTCTCTCTCCGTTGTAAACTGGCATTCCGACAAACGTATTATCTGCTCCTGTCACTAATAATTATTTTTTTATAAAGACTTTCTTCATAACTCTCCAGGCGTCTTAGACCTTATTCATTTATTTATTTATTTATTTATTTAATTTTTTTTTTTTTTTGCTGCCGTGTTTATTTTATTTTAACCACAAGTGTATACAAATATCCGGTCTGGATCTGGTACGGCTACCGGATTTGCACAACGCGAATTTTCTGAGATCAAACCACGACGTGAGCAGTGGGTCCGTTGTTGTAATGGACGTCTAGAGGACAAGCTTCTGTGTTGAAATCATCCCGACCAGCAGCAGCTGTCCGAAAGCGTCGACATGGTACCGTTTCGACATCATCGTAGCGGGATCCGTTCTTGAAACAGCGAGCTACCGAAGAAGTGGCAATGTCACAAATAATTTAAAATAGTTCAAAATGCAAAACTAAAAAGGAAGTAAAATATCAAAACAGCCAGAGAAATAAAATTAGTATGTTCAAATACCCAATAAATAATAATTAAATAATCGATCAAACTCATTAAATAACTTAAATGTTACGCATATAAAGAATATATAAATGACAATAAAAAATGTGAAACCCTTCCTCATATATTTTCCAATGACCTATTTATAGCGAAAGATGGGTATGTAGTAACCACACATGCTCTGCGTATCACAATATCACTTGTGGCACCAGACAGAGGTTGATTCTTTGCCCAGAGTATCTAGTATCTATGTTTATATATGTTATATCTCCAATATAAACTTTCTCAAACAATATATATATATCTCTCTCTATATATATATGCACTCACATGCAAACTCACACATACACAGATATTCAGAAGGAGAAAAAAGAAAACAACTTTTCTACTTATCTTTTTTCTAATACACCAAGTGGTTTAGTTATCTGAAACATTTTTAACTTTTTACAGCAATCTCCTGAGTACCGCTGACGTCAGTTGAACGTATCTTTTGTCTTGAGAAACTTGAACTGTTGAGAGATGTTTACAAAGCCTGGAGGTGTAAATATTGACTACGTGTCGAGCAGATTACAGCAAAAATAAATGGCAAAATATATTTCAAATACACACATTTTCTTAAACAACGTCTACAACCAAGTAAACAAATAAAGAATAACAAAGCGGCTGATGTCGACTAATAGTTAACATCTTTTTTGCGCTAATTTGTGCAGGTATTTGACTTTGATCTGACGTGGCGTCACTTTTATCGTGATCACCTTAAACTACGGTCATGATTTCGAAAATGAGTGATTTAAGAATCTTTCCCAAGCGTATAATGCCTTTTGAGCATTTTATTTTATATTATTTCATTTTAGGCTACGTGTAACGAATTATTATTCTTAAAAATTCTTTAGCTAAATTAGCCGCTGCTGATGTATGAATTGCCAAAAGAATTTGATTGCAGTGTACAAGATTTTGACTAATTTGGATCATCATTACTGTTGAGTCAGTCAGTTAAATGCTATACGTGATACACGTTTTACGCGATCATGTTTCAAAGGAGACATGATTGACTGGGCAGAATATTATTCCGCAATAGGTTGACATTGCTTTATGCGGTATACTCGCTTCCAACCAAGGCTATAGAACTCAATTTGTTCTGTTATTTAACCCATAACTGGAGGGAAGAGACGAATTAATACATTTCTCAAGGGTATTTGCTCGTAAGTAAATGCAAGTAATTCAACTGAAATTCGAAATCGGCACCCCGATTTGTCGCTAACCACTGCACCACAACGCACATCCCTCTGTAGTGAATTTATGACCGTTATAAACAATGACTATATAGAAGCTGAAGAAATCCTTACATGTGTAATTATATCTTTAAATAGATCGACTAAATTCAAAACACAGGCAGCATTTTCGCCACGTGTAATAGCATGCGTCAACTATTTTCATAAGAATTTTTATATGTATTACAAAATGCTACATTAAGATTATATTTATTTTTTTGATGTATGTATATTTTTGTCTGAGGTACTTGGTGACCTCCGATCTTCCATTTCAGTGGATATCAGCTCGGAACCAGAGATCGGAGGACTGTGTTCGAATTCCAGTTGAATTATTTGCATTCACTTACGCGCAAATACCCTTGGGAAGGGTATTATTCCCTCTCTTCCCTCCAATTCTGGGTTAAATAACACCACAGAATGGGTTCTATAGCCCCCTAGAGTTCTACCACAACCAGTCTACGACAGAAAGCAATGGCAACATACTGCAGGATAATATTCTGCCCAGTCAGTCATGTCTCGAAAGAGACACGATCGCCCCAAGCTTGTATCACCTATGGCACTGATTGTATAAAATGGTCCGAATTTTTTTTTTCTTCCAAGCTCATTCAGGTATAAATTTAAACATTATATTTTTGCGCGTGACTAAATATATATATATATATATATATATATATATATATATATATGTTTGTGTGTGTGTATGTGTGAGTTTGTTTATGTGTGTGTGTGTGTGTGTGTGTGTGTGTGTGTGTGTGTGTTTAATAATTATAAAAATGGTATGCCGATTTAAACACCAGAAATCTTGCCCAATGACGTAACACATTAGTCAAGAAAAATCCCGGAAGAAAAAAGAATGAAATTTTATATGCAATTACCTAATTGCGCAGTAAAATGCTCGACACCCAGTCTACCGAGATATAAGAAAAACGCATCACATCATAAACACTTAACAAACTATACCCCGATTCGTTACTCACGATTCAGGTTCTCACGATTTCCAAACCACAAGTACGCAACTGTAAAATTTAGCATTACATTGTAGCATTGTATATCCATAATCATAACACGTTTAAGACACGTATAACATCCTCTCTCATGAGAAGGTAAATGATGTAAGCAAAGAAAAACCCTGGATGTGCCTACATAGCAATGCTGACTCCTCACTCACATGAAAGTTTTATAATTTGCTTAAAGCATTGTGTATATTAGGTGTATGGTTAGGTTATGAAGGCTGTCACAATGCGCTTAGTAAAATAAAGTAAGTTAAAGAAAATTTTGGGTATTACCTATTTATTATTCATCAATATTTCGAAATCAATATCAAAATCTCATCTTCAGAATGATAGGAGAGCTTGTTTTTATGTTCGTCCGCTCGTGGAACGGCACGTTGAAAGGCACGGTCCATGAGCGGACGTGAAAACATGCTCTCCTGCCATTCTGAAGATGAGATTTTTATCTTGAAATATTAATGAATAATCAATAGATTATACCCAACACCTTCTTTACCTACCTTTTTTTTAATAAACGCACTGTGATAGTCTTCAAGACTTAACTATACACCATATATATACACCAGATCTGTTTCGCTGTAAGTACGGTTAGACAGCCGATTTCTTTTTAACCAGAATTGAAACCCGATTGAATTGACGTCAGTCGGCGATTCTTCCTCTGAGTTACGGGTGCTCGGTAGAAGGGGGCAGACTTTTTCGCGTGTATATTATCACTATACACGCCCAACAGCTGAGAGTGTTCAAATTCACTACTGAATGAACGATATAGATAGATAGATAGATAGATAGATAGATAGATAGATAGATAGATATTAATGCAGAGATACAAGTCCATCCCTACACTGGCGGATTGCCGAAGACAGTAACAAAATAGTGGCGTTGTGGTCCCTGATCCGATTACAGGCATTTGAGTACATTATTGGAAATATCAAAATTGATCGTATTCAAACCAGATTTAAGTTGTTTAATGTAGACTGCTTCCAGGATTTTGAGTTTCTGTTTATTATTTTCTTGTCTAAGTATGTATGTGTTATCAACAAGCGTATTTCTCAGAAGTGTGCGTTGATAACCGTGTTGTTTTAAATATCGGAATATATTTGAATTGTCATTTAAGTGCAACGTCAGACGCCGTGATAGCGAATTTGTAGTATGACCAATGTAGATATTATGTTGTTAGAGATACATTCTCTAAATGGACATTTGAATTTATAAACTACATTGTGTAATATATAATAAACGTAATTCTTTTGTGAGGGACTGTCGGAAAATATTAGTGTTTATGAGTTTTTTTTTAGGATATTTTCATCTAGTTGGTAGTTGGAGTGCATCTGGCTACGGTATAAGAGAGTGATATGTTTGGGATTGGTTGGGATAGTATCATGTGTTGTTTTTTCCATGTTAAGGTTTTTAAGAAAATATCGTATTTGTTCATCAACTATGTAGTTGGGAAAATTATTGTGGATGAGTGTCTGTTTTATGTTTTTTAGTACACTGTGGAAGATCTGTTTTGTAGACGAATTGGTTTTTGCACGATATAGTAGATTTTTTATAATTTTGTAAGAAGAGTGATCGTGCCAGTGTATATGAAAAAATTCTGTCAAAATACACACACAATATATATATATATATATATATATATATATATATATATATGTATATATATATATCATAAAATTCAAACTACAATGACTGTGATTCGATTTCTCTGGCGACCTTGTAGATTGTAATTTTCAGTGAAGTAGTATGGTGCCTATAATAGTACATGTGCTTTCTTGTTCTGAAATTAAGGAACCCGAAAACACTTTGATGAAGGAGAAGAAAGAACTTGAATCACATATCCTTGTCGAAGTTTCTTTACTTTCTGGAATAAGTTGCTTGAGTGTTTTGATCTAAGTCAAGGCAAAATGTTTGCAAAGTGTCCCAATGAAGAAACATTTATAATTGCAAAAGGAAAATGTGACAGATCTTGCTGATGACACTAATGTGCTCTATGTATCGCTTTCCCTGATTACCAATACATTTTAAGCCTGATTCCAATACACCAACGAAATCATATTTCGGGAGTCAGTTCTCAGGCTTGCAAATTAAGTGAGCAAGACAATGTAGCTGACCATTGGCATTCATGGCTTGGATTTAATACGGCTTCGCATTTCATATACAACGTAACCAAAAAGTTCTGTCCGTTTTTGGATTAGTATCGAATGAAGCTGAAATATAGAAGAAATGCGTGTTGCAATTGTTTTCAAATTCGGACAGCCGGAAATAGGAACATCAGACATTATAAAAAACATGCACACTGTGCCCGGCCATCAGTTATAAGCCAGACAGCTGTGAGAAGGATGGAAGTGTCTAAAGATCTTGTTCGGGGCTGTTTGCTTTACGACTTCAGAGTGGGTTTATCAGCAGCTGCATCAAATCACCGCATATATTAAACATTTGTTGATAGTGCTGTGAATGAACGTACTACAAGGCGTTGGTTTCGAAAAGTCAACTCGGGAGATTTGTCTCTCCGTGATGAGCCACGTAGTGGACGACCACCTGTCCTGAATGACGTAGTCTTGATGGCGGCTATTGAAGAGGACAGTAGTCTAACGTGTGATGAACATGCAAGACAGTTTAACGTTATCGATGAAAGAGTTAGACTTCACATGCACAGCCTAGGTAACAAACTGAGCAAGTGGGTTCCGTTAGAAATCCACAAGAGACAACGCGTGGCAGCCTGCTTATCGCTGCTTTCTCGCCAGCGTACCGTCCTTATTCAATTGAGTGTTTACCAGTGATGAAAATTCTGTTCTGGATGAAACTCTCAAGCGTTCCTGACATTGGTTGTCTCTCCAGGATGCTGTTCCTTACACCACAAGATTGCCTCTGCAATCTGTCGTGAAGTGGTTCATTATGAACTGCTACCAACGGGCCAAATGATCACTAGAGACATATACTCGCAGAAGTTAAAACGTGTGCAACAAGCATTGCGCCAGATGGAGCCAGCACTAGTGAATCGCAAAGGTGAGCTTTTCCTCCATGACAACGCCAGGCCGCATGTCGCGCAAGTGATCAGGGATTCCATACAGCAACTTGGGTGGGAGACTTTGTGCCATTCACCTTATTCGTCTGAACTTGCGCCATCCGATTACCACCTCTTACACTCCCTGGATAATCATCTTCGTAGGAAATCCTTTACCAATGAAGCAGACTTGCGCAAAGCTCTCACGGACTTCTTTGCATTATCCCTCCCCTCTAGAGTTCTACCACAAAAGCATTGAACAGCTGGAGACACGTTAGCAGATTTTGCTGGATGCCGATGGCGCTTACTTCGAAGACTAAATATAAGTTACTTATTCTGTGAATCGTTGTATTCTTTTCATTTGAAAACGGACAGAACGTTTTTGGTTACCTTGTATATGCTGCCAATATACTCGTCTCTTACAGTGGCTGGAAAAAGATAATATTATTGCAGACGAGACTTCATTAGTTTCGTTCTAGTATTTAACATGTTCTCTTTCAAGTTTAAATATTCGTTTATCGTATATGTGATATCATGCATCAGTTTTGCAGAGCTTGACAACACGTAAGGAATTTATGAAATAAACTTTAATTCATATATTTATTGTACAAGGATTTTATGGTATTTCTAACTATTTAAAATGACATCTGTAGTAAATGTTATTTCCTTCAATGCAATTTGTTTCGATTGCATAATAATAGAGTCCAGTTTTCAAAGATTTTCATATAGTTTTTGTTTTATAGAATTTTAGTATTGTCTACTAAAAACATTTTCATGGCAATTACTGTTTTTGTGGTGGTGGGGGGTAATGATAAGTCGATGAGCAATTTTCCTAAATCTCGATAAGTGACTGTTTAGCCTATGAAAAAGTAAGCAGCATATGTAGCCAGTGTAAGAATGTATTGTTACTCTGTTTTTGCTGGGAATAGAATGAAATTTGAATTCATTTAAACACATTTTCTTCTAAAACAAAGGGGAATTTTTTGCTCCTGAGTAATTTTTGAAGATCCGAGTAATTTGTAATTACACGATAAAATTGTTATAACTATGAGAGAAAAATGACAGATTTCATCTTGTTACTGCATCAGATAAACGATATAAAGTAGCAATACATATTTTTGTTAAGTTTTTCGTTTTTATCTTTAGAGTGCGTCAGTTTACGGTTGAATATATTAATCATGCTTTCATTTGAAAAATATAATGAGTTATTTTTACATATTATTGAATTTATTAAGCTAATATATTTGCTTGTGAAATAGATTGTTGAGGAAGTAATTTTTAGAAAGTTTTACCTTCATGAAATTTAGTATTTTGTTGGTTGGAAATAAATTAAGACTTTCGACTTATTGTAGGTACATATGAAGGATAGCGCTTGGTGCCAAATATAATCACAAGGAAAGAGATACTTTATCAATGACAACATCATAAGAAAACTATAGAGATCACATGAATATTTCAGTAATATTTTTTTAAAATTCGTCTACACAATATTATGTACATTAGAAGTACAAAAGCATTTTTCTACTGCAGTCATGTATGTATTAGACTAAATTACGACAGAGATGTGAACCCATGATTATGCCGTCCGCCTGTTTGTAATTGTTGCCGTAATGACCATCCAACATTTGTGATGATCAGAACAGAATAATTTTGTGTAGTATAATATGAGAAGTTTAGTGTGAGTAATCTATATTTTCTTTGATTGAACACTAATAATAAGATATTTAGCTTAAAATGAGTTGAAAAAATGATGGTTGTCAAGCCAACATATACACTTAAATTTTTCTCAGAAATACAATCGCCCAAAAGACATCTAAACAGATAAAAAACTATATAAGAAAGAAAATATTTTGCCTATAAATAAAAACTATATAAGAAAGAAAATATTTTTCCTTTAACTTTGTGTTAAATTTAGAATAATACATAATTAGTTTTAAATTTTACTGTGAATATTGGTGAATATATTAATACTTATGAATTGTTTAGGAAATGTTTAATCTTTTTCATAGTTAGAACGTATTAGAATACGGTATATCAAGTTGATATGTTTAGAATTATATGAGGAAGTATTGTTTTACTCGTTTAAACATTTCTAATTGTTCGTCTAATTTGTTCGTCTACGATGTAACTAGGAAAGTCATTATTAATGAGAGTTTGTATATACTTTTTTTAATTCAATGCAGAAATAATTTTCGTGGAAGTGATAATTTTTGCAAAATTAAATACGTGCCCCCTTTACAAAATAGAGATACACTGAAATCTTCGAATTTAATCTAAACAAGTTATTAGATGTGAAATTATAAAAATACATTTGTATTCAAAAATTATATTATAATTTATTTTTAAGCATGAAAGAAAGTTAATATGAATAGCGAGAGAGGAGGAGAGAGAGGCAAAGGGAGATTCAGGGAGTGAGAGGATAGATAGATAGATAGATAGATAGATAGATAGATAGATAAGAATTGATATTATTCTAAAATATTTTTCCATAAAACCAATAGTAAAATCCATGGTGCTTTCAATCAAATTTTACTTTCTATGAATATATAAGGTTGGCTACTATTCACTTTCCCTTTCACAATTATATATATTTGCATGCATCAATATATATGTATATATATATATGCGTGTGTGTATATATATATATATATATATATATATATATATATTGATATATATTGATATGTATTTGTATTTATACGGGCTTATTTATGTGTTAACTTTGGAACTAGAACTTTTCAATTGGCATCACTTAAATATGTAAATAATAATAGATTTTGACATGGATAAAGGAAGTCTGTTGGCATCATGATTTGAGCTAATTTTGTGCATGGACCGAATGTTGTTTTGTTAAAGTTGAATATCTTGCCAGTATGAAATTGATTAAATCAGTTTATTGGCATACTTTACAAACTGGACTGAAATAACGTTTCTGTCATTGTCTGCCGCATGTTTCATCACCTTTTCTCATTAAACCATTGAATACTCTTTCAAACCGAAGCTTATATTTCGATTGGTATTATGGTGTGGTCAAAATGCGGGCCACTTTGACCATCTACTCCTGCTGGTCTCGTAAACATGATCAGAATGTTTCTCATTTCAAATTCAATACTCTTACGTTATCTTAGTATTATCGATTCGATCTTCTTGCAAGCGAGTGTTTACGTATAATATGGGTACAATAATTATTTGACCCCTAATTTACACTGTCTTTGTTCACTTTTGAATGCTGCTAGTAGGAAACACACATTAACAGCCATTGTACAAATGATTAAGTATAGTGAATGATAGATAAACTTTCTATTTATTGCGGTATATATCCTGTGCCAAATCAGCATCACACGTTCCGAACAATTGTATATTCTCATTCATTTATCTGTTCAGGCAAATTTTTATTTGTTTATTTAAGAATTACTTATTTTTCTACATTAAAGCACGTATAATTGGAATATTGGAAACAGTTCTATTATCATATATTTCTGCATTTATTTTATTTTTCGCGTATTGGCTGATGACATTATTAATAGATGGATACATTTCTCTACTTCTATATAACCTAATTTATATGTTTTCACAAATTTCACAATTGCGATTTCGATATATATATATATATATATATATATATATATATATATATATACCTATTTCTATTTGCATGCACAAATTTCTAGAATTTAATCCCCTCAGAAGTCTTTTTTTACTTAATGGAAAATTACTGCTGATCTAATGTCTTGGTCAATCATGACATCAATATTACTACTTCTGCGTAATTAAGTCCAATTAGATATTTCAAAGTTTAACACCTTTATCACAACTTGCTATTGACATTATTTTAAATTTAGAATCATCATTCAAATTTTAATTTCTGATCACCCAGAATAACTTAATCATGTGACCATTTAAGGGAAAAATAAGTGAGAAAAATATTTTTAAAAATCTAATATAGTGAAGAGAGTGACAAGAAAGAACTACAAATAAACTGCAAGAAAATCGAATGCATGGTCATTAGCAAACAGAGGAGCCCAAAATGCCAAATACAGGTGGAGGATACTAAAATCAAGCAGGTTCAAACATTTAAATACCTAGGAAGTGTTCTAACAGAAGACGGATAGTGCCACACTGAGATCAGAAGACGAATTGGCATGGCGAACGAAGCATTCCACAAGTTGAGTAAAGTATTAAGAAACAGGACAATTTTACTATAATCAAAGAAGTACTGGTTTGCTATGTAATGTCGGTTCTTTAATATGGCAATGAATGTTGAACAATAACTTCGAAGATGGAGGAAAAAATAAAGCAGCTGAAATGTGGTTCTACAGAAGGATACTGCGAATATCATTGATCGAGCATGTGAGCAATGATGAGGTTGTGGAAAGGATAGAAACGAAACGGAAATTAATACTGAGAATCAGGAAGAGACAGCTAAAGTTTCTGGGACATGCAATGAGGAAGGCGGGATTGGATAACCTGATACTAACAGGCCAGATGGAAAATAAACAGGGGAAAGCAGCGGATAATATATTTGAAAGACCTGATCAAGTAGATGACTGAACGAGTCTTGCATGGTGCAACAGGAGAAACCATGCTGTGGTCCACCAGGGACAGGAAGATGTGGAAAGCCATGATTTCCTACGGCCTGAATGGACACGCCACATAGAAGAATAAGAACAGTAGAATATAGTGAGTAACAAATTTGATAAAAATGAACATGAGTATAAACTTAACGTTGTTAATTTTAAACAGACTATAAGAATTGGTATTTCGTAAGGTCTGATGTCAAACTATAAACATAGTGTTTCATTACAATTAGCTAGTGAACGCCTATAGTTAGAGGAATCTGATAAACCAATGCATATAATGAAATGCGCTGTGAGCAAGTCAACTTGCATACTTAACGCTTGTGAGAAATAAGATGTGTTTATTAACCAATAAATATGCAGTGACATTTTGATTTGTTTTTATAAACAGATCTCAATACCATGTTTCTTGTTTCACCAACGCATGAATCCAATTTTTTGCATAACAGGAAATAGTTAATAAACAAATGATTGTATCAATCTGAACAACATATGGTATAAGAAAATGTCCGATTCAAGCTAGTTTACTAGCAAAATTTTGACACGATTCTACATTGAAAAAAAAAAGCCTATTCTGATATCGTATTTTAAATGAATAGATTCTTTGCTACAAATATATTCGTGTAAGTATTTGTGTGTCCAGGAATAGTACATTTATCTATACTAAAAAAAAGCCCGGGAAACTTTTGCAAATTTTCCAACAAAACTTTCTGATAAATATTCACTTTTTAATTGAATGTCATGACAAGTTCGACGACAATAAAATATCCGCAGAAATTCTCCTATCACATCGTTAAATGTTCAAATAATAATAGCAAATGTGGAGGTTGGTCGTTATTTTAATAAGTGGGCGTAAATTCTAAAAATGAAATATATTTTGCATTTCAGTGCAACAGGCGGAAAACACCTCTATCTCTCGTTCTTGATGTTTTATTTCTTTTACTTTCTCATTGAAACCAAGGCGTGACTTTTCTCTTCTTTCCACTCGACCAAAAAAGTACCACTTCATTATTTAAGAATTATTCTCAGGAGAAGTTAAACACTTTTATTTGGCTTATTTCTTTCTAGCGAAACCCCGTCTCACGAATGAACACACACATACTCACACGCGCGTGCACACACACACACACACACACACACACACACACACACACATATATATATATGTTTACATATATGTCTGTACAAGTATATATATATATATATATATCTGTGTGTGTCTGTGTGTGTGTATATGTATGTGTGTATGAGCTGATATATGGATCGGAATCCAACAAGATGATAGAAAGAAATAAAAAGAACAAATTGTAATCTTACATTAACCAAAAATATTCCACGTTTTTTAAAGCTTTTTCAGAAACCATGAAAAAAATGAAACAAAAAGAGAGAGTATATTGCTATATTGTGATTTTGTGAGTTTTTATTTGTCGGATATTTTTCACCTTTATTAAATCAATAAATACTTTTTTAAATAGATGTGTTTTGAATATTTTGAATGGCTACATATAAAATAATTTGTGTTAGGAATATTTTGTATGGTAAAGTTTGTTATAGATTATTTGTTTGTCTATGTAGAAACCGTTGTTTGTCAAGATTGTCTATATTGTCTATATTGTCTAGATTGTCTACATTGTCTATATTGTCTACATTGTCTAGATTGTCTAGATTTTCTATATTGTCTATATTGTCTATATTGTCAAGATTGTCTATATTGTCTAGATTGTCTATATTGTCTATATTGTCTAGATTGTCTGTATTGTCTAGATTGTCTATATTGTCTATATTGTCTAGATTGTCTATATTTTCTAGATTGTATATATTTTCTAGATTGTCTAGATTGTCTAGATTGGACGGTAATGTTGGATAATCTAGGTGTAGATGTGTTAGGAAAAATCTGTAGATATCATTTCCCATTAGATCATAAAATGTGATCGATGAAATGTGGGAAGATGTTGCGATGATATTGTATTTTGTTGAATATTTTATATTTTCGTTTATGAGTGAGTGTTGATATGGAAATGTTGGTGTCTCTTCTTATTGGTCACTGAAAGGCAGTTAGATGTAATAGATTTGTTTTTGTCAAAATTGTTCAATGAAGATGGCATTACTATTATTTCATTAACCTTTATGTATTGATAACCATCAGTTAGAATCATGAAGAATGGATCTGCAGAAAGGTTTTGATGTAATCTAATTTTTAAGCTAGTGTTTATAGCTGGTTAGTCAATTAGTTAAGTGCCATACGGGATACACGCATAGGCGATCATGTCTCCAAAGACTGACCGGACAGATGATTATCCTGCAGTAGTTTGCCATTGCTTCTCTCCTGTTTTTTTTATCACATAAATAGAAGAAATAGACAAGATTAATACCTTTCCCAAGGATATTTGTGCGTAAGTGAATGCAACGAATTCAACTGGAATTCGAACTCGGCATCCCGATTTCTCGTTCCTAGCCGATATCCACTGCACCACAATTCAGATTGTAGCTGGTAGTAATGCTATTATTATGTTTTCAAAATAAATAATTCTTATAGGATCATGTTCATTTATGATTCGGCTGTCATTAGTGAAATTTAAGGTATGTCCCACGTTCTTTTGATATAAAACGTGACAGTTTCTAAATACAAATCTCTCTTGCTGTAGTAGACGTGGAAAAAAAATTAAATACCTGGGAAGTGTTATAACAGAAAACGGAAAGTGCGGCACAGAGATCCGAAGGTGAATTGGCATGTCGAAGAAAGCATTCCAGATGTTAAATAAAGTATTAAGAAACAGAATAATTTTGCTAGAAACAAAGAAAAGAGTACTGGATTGCTATGTGATGTCAGTTCTTCAATATGGCAGTGAATGCTGGACAATATCTTCGAAGATGAAGGAAAAACTTGAAGCAACTAAAATTTGATTCTACAGAAGGATGCTGCGAATATCATTGATCGAGCATGTGAGCAATGATAAGTCTTGGAAATGATGGAAAAGAAAAGGAAATTAATACTGAGAATCAGGAAGACACAGCTAATTTTATAGGACCTGCAATGAGGAAGCGGGGATTGGAGAGCCTGTTACTAAGAGGCCAGATAGAGGAAAAAGGAGACAGGGGAAAACAACGGATAACATATTCGAAGAATCTAATCAGGTGGTTGATGAAACGAGGGTTGCACGGTGTAACAGGAAAAGGCGTGCTCTGAGCCACCAGGGATAGGGAGACGTGGAAAACGATGATCACCAACGTTCTGAAAGGAGAGTGTCCACAGAAAAAGAATAAGAAATCTCCCTACATATATGTTTAGCATTGTAGATATTTTCCTGTTAAATTTCTGCTGTTGAAACTGTTCGGTATATTTTTCTTCCTATTTATATGACCAATCTTCCCGGAAGTGGTAGAGGATTATGAAATTTGTGTAATTTTTGTTGCAAGCATTTTTTGGCGTTTATGGATTTTATAAGCCCGTCGTTTAACCTTGAGGAAGAAAATTTGTGGATAGTAGAAATATTTGAATGTTTTTTCAGTTTATTTCCTCATTTATTTCCTCATTTAGATACTTAAACTTACCTAACCAAAGGGCTCTTAGGTTAAATCTTATGATTAATCAAGATTTTATTTTCTAGATTTGGTGGGAATAGAACTAATTAGGTTGTTGTTTTTGTGATATCGGTAAACTTTTAAATCTAAATCATCATTGCTGCGTATTAATAAGATATAAAGAAAGGTAGAGTGTTGTTTGCTTCAATTTCGTGTGTGAATTCGATGGTAGGCTCAAAATTATCAACTTTCATCACTGTGTTTAATCGGTTAATCACATGGAAGTATATTATGAGGACTTCATGTATATGTATATGTATATATCATATGTAAGTAGTGCTGTTAGGTTCGGTGTGTTTGAACGGATCAGATTTTAAGGATTCCAGAGGCGCGTGTCTATGCGTGTGATTGTGGGAGTATATGCGTATATTTATGTATGTATGGACGTATATATGTATGCATATACGTATATAATATATGGTCAATATATATATGTTTAAATATAAAACATTAATCCAAAAGGAAAAGCGGGAAGGCAAATCCAAAAGACCTGATCCTAATTGATATTAATTACATTCATATAAAAACTGATCAAGGTGCAGGGCTCAATGTAATTTTTTAAATTACAGAGCCAGTTATAATATAAAATAAATTTCGATGTTCAAATTTGAACATCGAAATTTATTTTTGTATATATATATATATATATATATATATATAGATAGATAGATAGATAGATAGATAGATAGATAGATAGATAGTCATGTGTGTAAGTGCGTGCGTGTGTGCAAAATGCAATGTTGCAATATTTTTTATTTTCGTTCATGGACGTTGTTTGTTTTTGAATTTGTTAACTAGAAAGTATCATAGGTTCTGCTGGGAACCATCTCTAATTAAATGACACAATAACAAAATTCATTTCGCTAGAAATTTAGAACAGGCATGATGTACTGCCTGGCATTTGCGCCAGGATATCCAAAACAAACATTTGTAAGTGTTTGGTTGACATTGTTATTACAGTGACATTATAAGGTCCTAGTTTGTGTTGGATGTATCCAATGGTGATTACAAACATATGGTTGCTCACAAACTTGGTTCTCATCATTCTGATAAGAACCGAATCCCCGTAAAGATTGTAGTTCAGAGAGAGACTAACAACATACTTTCTAACGCCAAATTTGAAATGAAGGCAAATAATTGCCAGCACTTCTCAGCTTAAAAAGTCTTCTCCAGAAGAGATACAAGAGATTCCGACGATTTTATCAAAATTTTATTAAATAAATTTGCAATTTATTTTAATAAATGTTTCGTTAATTTTGGTAAATATACATGTTAAATCGTAGAGAATATATATATATATATATATATATATATATATATATATATATATATATATAATAGAACATAATGAGCCAGAGGAACGTACCTAGGTTTCTTCTAAACGGATCGTCATTAAAAGCTTTCCCTGACAATCCGTTTAGGAGAAACCTTGGTAGGTTCGTCTGGCTCATTAGGTTCTATTAAGTTCGTTCTACCTTTGTATTGAGCGCTTTGTATTAGATGGTTACTCATGTCGTTTATTTTCTTCTTTTCTTTGGGATTCGGGCTGATTTCTGTCCGAAGATTTTTGACAGTCTTTCATGTTCTAAGCTCTTTCTTTTAAAAAAAAAACGTTTTTTCCTTCGTTCGAAAGTTTTCGAGGAAGATTTTCAAGATGTGTATAACTATATATAATCATGTTTATATATATATATATATATATATATATATATATATATTCTAAAATATATCATTAAATGTAACTGATATTGAATGTGTATTATATGTATATGTTTGTGTGCTTGTGTGTGTATGTGTGTGTGCGTATGTGTGCGCGTGTGTTTTATGTTGTATATATGGGTTAAAATGCTAAATATCAACGAGAAAGCTTATATTTAATATACTATCTGACATTAACATGAACAACCCAGAAGCGACAGTCTGTTTAATGCTAAACACAATCTATTGCCTAAAGATTACGTTTAGCATGAAAAAGACTGTCGCCACTTAGTGATGATTTTAATGTCAACTTTCTCGGCGTGGTGTAATTGTTAGCATGCTTATCTTAGAACGTATTAAAACTGAGTAGTTAGTTCAATTCTCACTGTGTATCCCATATTTTCAGCTTTGAGCCACATCTAAGAGGCGCTTAGAATATCCATTAATATGTTTGAGTGTGTGTGTGTGTGGTGGACGGGGCTATATGCATATAAGAATCAACAGGATAAAATAGACAACCTGATCTCAGAGTACGTAATTAGTCATCGGTGATTAAATCAGGACCCTCACCACTCAGAGGGTCGGTAGACCAAAGAAAACCTGCCAATTGACGCATAGATTATTTCATGGGATCAACAGACATCTGGCAAACGCGAGGGATGTAGCTTTCCTTGGGAATATTGTACCTTTTTGCTGTCGTTAAAGTATCCGACTAGGAAATGGACATCTCTAATAGAACATCTGCAGCTTGACAGCATCTAATGATGTTTCCGTTTTTTATTGTTACATGCTATTCTTGTCTGGAGGGTGTGACATAATTGGGAGTTATTGCTGTCGAACTAAGACTTGAAAGGAAATATGGCTATTTTCATTCTCGATAACGAGATGGCAACGAAACGCACACACACGTATACACAAATATATATATATATATATATATATATAATGTTTTGCTACTCGTATTCGTGGATATGTATCATTATATATATATATATATATTAGTCATACACATACAAGCCTGTTTCGCTGTATCACAGCTCATCAGTGTGGCTAGACGCATCCACTTGCTTCTGGCAGGGATCGAAACTCGACCAATTTGGTGTCAGTCGGAGTCGCTACTCCCTAAGCCATCGACGCATGGAAATCAGAGAAGGGAAATTTTAATGTGTTGTATATAAGCAGTGTCACTAACCCTAACCCTAACCCAGCCACCAGTCACCGACAGAACTCGATTCATTTCAGAAGAGTCACGCATATAGCAGAAGTGGAAAATGTTTTCAAAATTTTCTTCTCCAGAGAGCACAATGATAATGAGAGCATAATATATATATATATATATATATATATATATATATGATTGGTATTATATGATATTTCAAATAAATTTAATATATAGTTTCATATCATTGAAAATGAAATATTTTATTGGTCACAGCGTACGTAAGTGTTTAATGTATTACAATAGTAACAATTAATATACTGACGAGCATGTTTCAGACGATTTTAAAGTCATTACATATTTAATACTTAAAAACGTAAAAATGTATAATAACAAGTTACGTTCCTTTCATTTGTTGAAATTCATTGTCCTATAAAGAATAATAATTTCTAAAAGATAAATACAATATTTTATCCAGTAAATCAAAATTGGAAAATAATCTGAATGTTCTTATACAACCATATATATATATATATATATGTGTGTGTGTGTGTGTGTGTGTGTGTGTGTGTGTGTGTGTGTGTGTGTGTGTTTGCATGTGTATGTGCGTGTGTGTGAATTTTCTCACAAGCAATCCATAGTGAGGTCAATATGAATAAAAGAGGGGAAAATAGTACATAGTCTTGTAGAAGTACTTTTTAAGGCAAAGATCGTTTTGTAATTTGAAACATTTTCGAGCATCTAACAAAAGTTTACTTTGTTGCAAATGTTTCTTTAAATAAAATAATATAACTTCGATTGCCATGAAAAAGATGACGAAACCTATCATTGTCTCTTACACTATATATATATATATATATATATATATATATATATATATATATGTAATATAACAATCTGGCCCCACCCGAGGAAGGCTGATGCAAGCGGGGGCGTTTCCGGTCGTTGAAAGGAACGGATGTTTGTTTGACCTTATTTCCGGCAGTAGCAGAGTAGCAGAGACCAGAGTAGCAGTAGAGAGAGAGAGAGAGAGAGAGAGAGAGACACAACAGATACGACGACACTCCCGTCAACCCATTAGAGGCGCGCTCTCTCAATTCTGTCCCCTATGCTACACGGTTCATCGTCATTAATGAAAATATAAGCTATATTGTTATATATATGCGTGTTATATGTTTGGCGATATATAACGGGCTCAGTCATACAGACCTTTTATTTGGTGCCTAAGTGACTTGCTGTTTTGAGACAACAAAACAGATAGATACGAGCTGGTTACCACGGCGACGATTGAAAATTCAACGGACTTAAAACTACCAGATAGAAAGAAAAAAGAAGACGAAAATATATAGCAGCCGCGCGATTATAGACATCAGCCAAGGTAGGTGACTCTTTGATTTGATAGTGTGTGTGTTTTCTGCTCGTGTTTATAAGTCTAGTTAGAAAAAAAATGCATACTTTTGCCGATCTGACCCTAGAATTAAGAAATATGGATTGTTCGGTGTCGAACACATTTAGGGTAGAACGGAGGGAGTGCAGGACTACAGGCAGAGAGTAGTACGCCTAGCGGGAGTGCATAGGTTTGGGGTTGACGGGAGGAATAAAGTTGAGATATTTACCTATCTGTAAGTATAAAACATCTGAGTTAATGATTTAATTTTTTTGTTAATATTTTACCATATATGTGAAGTGAGTTTACTGGTATGTTGCTTAATTAATCTTACTTTTATTGAGTAAGTGAAATGTAAAATCATGTAAAGGAAGTTTCTTCTACTCTTTAAAGTGGATAATTGGATTAACTTGTTTTCAAGTTGGATAACAATGTTTTCTTTGGTTTGTGCAGTGTTAGGTTTTCTTTTTTTTTTTTTGATTTCTTTTCAACGACTGTACACTACAAAATGATTTACATTTCTATGTTTGTGAATTATACGTCTCCGGTTCAGTGGTTTGGTCCCCAATTACGCAGAAATTTCCCAATTTTTCAGTGGACACCATGCCGGTAGAATTGCGCGATATGGAGGAGATTCCTATCCGCAAACTAGTAAATACCTTGGAACAGATAGATATGGAAAGATTTAGTGAAGGATATGAAGAACTCCCGAAGAAGTTGACGATAGGAGTCATTGCTGGCGTGGTCGGCGTTATGATAATCCTTGGAATAATAGCTAGGAAGCGGATTTTTAAGTGTGAAAGAAGCAACAGTGCTTCGGAAAAGGAAAGGGAGTTATCCGTTGTGAATAGTACTCCGGGGTCAACGGGTGTTCAACACTCAAATGTCTCTGCGTTAAACAGAGAGATGTCAACAAATCAGATATGCTTGGATTCGAATCCAGAGGAAGTAGTTCAGGGAATGGAAAACATGCGGAAGATACAAACTAAGGAACTACGAGTCACGGGTCCATTTTTCTAGACTAAATTAATATAGATGAAACCTCTAATCCTCCACAAGTATATTGCATGCAGATTAACGTTGGAATCATGGTAATTTTCTTCATTTTCTATTGAACATTTCTCGGTCAGACTATGAATGATATGTACGGCAGATAATGGCCATTTTTCTGTGTTCAAACATAGTATGTTTGAAATTAAATTAAATTAAATGAAGTTACATGTGTAACAATAAACTCGAGCAGAAACACGCATGGTGTTGGTCAAAGGTCATTTACTCGATATCAGTTTAGAAACTGGGGCGCGGTTACCGCCTAATGATCATGTGGTTGTGCATCGAGGCGTCTACGCTTATGGACAGAGTCGAGAAGGAAAATGAACATTTTTAAGAACTTTGCCCAATTCTGTGAAAATGGATATTAAAAAAAAAAAAAAAGAACAATGAAACATCGAGCTGGTAGAACAATTTTCACGATGGACACGAACATTGTTGGGTTGCCGATATAGGCTCCCCTATATATTTTTTTTGTTTCGGCATGCACATGTTTTGTTGTTTTGGCATGCACATGTTTTGTTGTTTTGGCGTGCACATGTTTTATACAATTGTCGGGCTTGTGTGGCATGGGGAGGAGTGTGAGGGTGTTGCGCTTAAAATGTTCTTAGGTGAACATTTTGGAAAATGGGAGGGCGAGGAGTGTAATATAACAATCTGGCCCCACCCGAGGAAGGCTGATGCAAGCGGGGGCGTTTCCGGTCGTTGAAAGGAACGGATGTTTGTTTGACCTTATTTCCGGCAGTAGCAGAGTAGTAGAGACCAGAGTAGCAGTAGAGAGAGAGAGAGACACAACAGATACGACGACACTCCCGTCAACCCATTAGAGGCGCGCTCTCTCAATTCTGTCCCCTATGCTACACGGTTCATCGTCATTAATAAAAATATAACTTATATTTTTATATATATGCGTGTTTGTTGTTTATTGATATACAACACATATATATATATATATATATATATATATATATATATATATATAGTCATCCGCAGATAGATCTGTTTCGCTGTATCACAGCTCATCAGTACTGTTAGACTCCGATTCCTTTTTAACCCAGGACTGAAACCGACCGAATTGGCGTCAAGCGGCGATTCTACCTCTGGGCTATGGGCGTTCGGTAGAAGAAGACTTTTACCGTGTATATTATCATTATACGAGCCCAATAGCCAGAGTGCTCTAATTCATTTTACTGAATAAGCGATGCGTACATACCAGAGTAGCTGCTGTTTTCCAGTTTACCATTTTTCCAGAGTGCTCAATCAGGGTGTGAGAGATATATATTCTGTGGTTCTTGTATTTAAGAACTCTGAGGAACCTTCGGAGCTATCCAACTATCTCCCTATTAGCCTTTTACTAATTTTTTTAAAAATCATTTTACCCCGAGTAAGGCGGAAACGCCACTGATGTGCAGGGGGCTACATAAATGTAAAAAGATTAATTAGAAACGAGTGATGAGTACAAACTAGTTAGAAAGGAACAATAGAAAGCTGAGAAAGCAGGTGCGATGACAGATACATAGGTGGGGAGAAAGGGAGGGTTATACAGGGGTGGAGAGAGAGCTAGAGTCCAGTGGTTAGTAGATGAATACTGACTTTGCATTTGAATTTCTGGAGGTTGTAGCCGTCAGGAAAGCAAGAATACGGGAGCGAGTTCCACAGGCGGGAAGTGCGAGAGAAGAAGCTGCAGGAGTAGAATTGTCGTCTGCATTTGGCTAACCTGACTGTGAATGGGTGGGACTCAGATGCCAGTCTGGTTGCAGGAGTAAACACCTGTTGAGGAGGCATCAGTGACTTAAGTTCGTCTGAGCAGAAGCCATGAAAATTGTTCGGGGTCATTATTAATGCTAAAATATTTGAACATCTTACTGACAATAAACTATTTCCAGACAGGCAGTACGGTTTCCGCTTCGCTATGTCCACGACCGATATGCTAACGACCATCACGGATTACATGTACCAGGCCCTTGAGAAGCCAGGCAAGGCTCGTGCTGTTGCCTTGGACATCTCCAAGGTTTTCGATAGGGTTTGTCACGCTGGGATTCTACGCAAGCTACGGGGTTATGGTATCACCAGACGCTTGCTTGATCTGATTAAATCTTTCCTATCTTACCGTATAATGAAGGTCGTCTTGAATGGGCATGCCTCCACATCCTACTGTACAAACGCTGGTGTCTCTCAGAGCTCTTTCCTAAATCGGACGTTCTTCCTTATTTTCATAAATGACCTCCCAGACGTGATCAAGTGCCAATTAGTCATCTACGTATATGGCACTACAATTTACTCCCGCATCGGTAAGAAACCCGGCGAGGCGGAAAAACATTACCTCGCTGCTGTTCTTGAAAGGGCTCTACATTCTGTGATGTAATGGAAAAGGAAATGGCTTGTAAATTTCAATGCGTCTAAGATGAAACTGCTGTCTGTCAGTGATTACAGGAAAATCCTCCTGCCTCCCATAAGCATGGACCAAATAAGTCTTCCTGAGAGCAGCACACTGCGCCTCTCATCAGATTTCAATACGAACAATTTCTTTGAATGAATAGGTAAATCCACTGCTAGGAAAGTTGGGCCACTGTGTCGGGCCAGGATATTTTTTCCTCCTGAATCTATCTTGCATATATTCAAATCAATCATCTGTCCGTGCATGGAATACTGCTGTCCTATATGGTCAGGCTCCAAAAGATAATCAGTAATGTGATATGTAACAACTTGGCTGTTCGACTCCAGCCTCGCCGATAGGATGTGGCTTCCATCTCTCTGTTCTATAAATATTTTCATGGCTTCTGTTCCGATGAACTTACGTCACTGTTGCCCATGCGACAGGTGTTTAAATGCAATGCCAATACACATCTCTTAACCACTTGACTCCAGTTTTTTCTACATCAACCAGTGTAACTTTTCCTTTCTCTCTACATTTGTAACTGTCATCACACCTGTGTTCCTATGCTTCTCTTGCTCCTTTCTAACTGATTCGTCTTTGTTTGTACTCTCCTTCTATAGAACCTTTTTACTCTCAGGTAGCCCCCTGCACATCAGTGGCGATAACTCCTTGCTTGGGGTGAAGCATTTAACCCCCATGGCCGACTGACGCCATTTCGGTCGGGTAACCGTACTGATGAGCTGTGATACGGCGAAACAGATCTGTCTGCGGATGACAATATATATATATATATGATACAGAGGAACTGACTGCTAGGATTACATAGTAGTTTTAATAGTGATTGCCCTTTGTTTTCTCTCTTATCCATGTCCATTCATCTTAATTTATAAATATTTTAAAAAGTATGAATTTAATTCCCAGTCGACCCCGATGAATCTTGGGATTGAAATGGATTGGTTGTTTTTGTGTTCCTTACTTTTTATTATCTATCTTCAAAATGCCTGTAAGTACTTAATTTACTTTATTTATTGCACTTATACGTTTTTGTACAACCAACAACTTATATATATATATATATATATATATATATATATATATATATATATATATATATGAGTATGGTGAGATGGATATACCTTTGGGTTCTTTCCATATACCTTGAGGAAGAACCAAAAATATTCCGCTATATAGGTATGATTAAAATTCAGAAAATTTACTTAATTCTATTACTTTTTTAAAGCGCCCAGACAAACAAATCTCACCCTGCCTTGCAGCTATAATAGTATTTCCTACTGAGTTGAGTGATTGCTGTATGTAAAGTTATGTTAGAAATGCGCCTCTGCATTTTTAGCACTTTGGTTTTCCCAATATTTAATTTTGGGTAATATAAACTTCTACGGTTATTTGATCGTATCCACCAGGAAACAAATGCACCGAATAAAGTAACAAGAATATTCGTTCACTCCCATATTGAATTTCAGCATGAAATCATACATGTAAACTATAAAATCATACATGTAAACTATAAAATCATACATGTAAACTATAAAAAGATTTCTAGCACGATATTATTTTTACAATTCAATTCAGAATGAGATTTCACTTGATTCTCTAAGCTAAATAAAATATTTAATTTTCCACTTTAATCTGATTTAAAATTAAACAAATTTATGTTTAAGTGAGAAACCAGTACAAATTATCTTGAAATAAATTTGTAGATCTGAATTTTTCATTGATAGTTATTTAGTCGTTGAATATATCTATTAATAATATATATCTATCAAAGTGAGGAGGCTGGACGTTGTGTAAGGATTTGTTTGACAGATTCGATTAGCGTCTGCATTTTGCGGCCTCGCTCGACTGGAGTTGCGCTCAGATGTAGATGAAAATTTTAGAACCCTAACGACACCTTGATATTTTCAGAGAGCCAAAATTAGTAGTAGAAAAATATATATTATCACCCTACAAAGTCAGGGATCAGTTTATGTATTGGTTATAATATAGAATCGATCACCCTACTCTATATTATCTACATTTATATATGTTACCAATCCCCCTCCAACCCTAATCCTATAGAGATATTCTACATTGTTATCTAGATCTATAAAGTGACGAGGGTGGACGTAGTGTAAATATTTGCTATTTAAATTCATCATGTTTTTTATTCTTATTATTTCTTAAACTACCCGAGAGAAATCGGGCCAATCTATATCGATGAAAATGACGAGGGTGGACGTTGTGTAAGTATTTGCTATCTGAATTCATTATATGTTTTTCATTTTTATTATTCCTTAAACTACCCTAATGAAGCTGTGCTAAACGGCTAGTCTATAAATATAAAAGTGACTAGGGTGGACGGTGCGTAAGTATTTGCTATGTAAATTTATCACAAGTTATTTATTCTTATTATTCCTTAGACTAGCCGAGTGAAACCGGTCTAAACTGCTAGCTATATTATAAAATAACAAGTATAATTAAAATCTATTTTATTCAATTTCAATCGTTTCGAAATGGTCGGCACAATATCATAAAAATATAATACTGATTATACTTTTGCGTATTTTGCGTTTTGTTTTCGTGTAATCATTTTCGTTATCAATTGCGAATTGTCATTTGGCAAAACATCATTCCCTACGGTTTATGTCTCTAGGTTTCTTATTTTTTTGCATAAAAGAAATCTTACCGAGTGGAGAGCAACCAAATGCCACAAAGAAACGAAAAGCAGCGAAGGAAACGATCAACAGACTCTCCACAGGTTTAAAAAATTATATTTTTATAAAGACAAAATCTCTCTTCCTGTAATACGTTTCTAGGGTTTCCTGTCTCTGGTCATCTAGTAAAGATGCATCTTTAAAAGCTTTATCTAAACTTATTTATAAATGGAACTTTGCCTGTGTGTGTGTCTGTGTGTGTGTCCGTTACCTATAGACTCCAAAACGGCTGAATCGATTTTCTTGAAAATTTACACAGTTGTACTATAAGCGTCCGCAAGTGTTCTTAGCTGGGTTTTGTGTCCCGGTACCCCCGAGAAATATGGAAAAAATCAGGTTATAGAAGGAGTGGTCCAATTTTAATGAAATTTGATACACTCATAGACAAAGACATAAGAAACGATATTCAGAAGTTTCAAGGTTGCAGTTCTTACAATAGTGCAGAAAATCGATAATATATATATATATATATATATATATAAGGCAAGATGTTTGTGAGTGTGTCTGTTTATCTGTCTGTATGTCCTTTATACAAATCCACAATTTTTATCCAATTCTCACCAAATTTAAGCAAATACTCTTTAGGCTGAGTCTGAGCTCCAGGAACATGGAGCTTTCATTACACCCGAGCAACGCCGGGCTGTACTGCTAGTAACAGAATATTATATTGTTTCTTTTACATATTGCTCATGAAGATGCCAAACTTACATTGAATACAAATAAAATATTCGTCTCTGATTGTGACAGAAGAGTGAATACTTTGTGATGAAATAATTTTATGAAACTCGGACCTAAGTGGGAACATCAACAGAGGTCAATATTTAATAGGCTTTTCCCGGATACTAGTCACTTCAGGAGTTCAATTCTTATTGAGTGTCATACAATTTTGGATTTCTGTCTTATCATTCTAAACTCATTCCTTTTCTCATTTATGTATTAGCTAGCAAGTCTCAAAACAAAAATCAATATAATATTATTTTCGATTCTCACTTGAGCTCCAACTTATATGATTTATGATAATAGTACATATGAAATGCGTGGATATATTTTGCTAATGAGCGACCTTAGGATATCTAGATAGATCGCTTACGTCTTTTTGAATTTCCTCTACGCATTTGAATATATTTTATAAATATGATATGCGTTATGTAATGGATGACTGTTTTGTTTTTTAAACTGATATCTTATATTTTTTCAATGTGAAACAGCTTTTGTGTATATTTTTTTTATAGTATGTACACAGAAAGTTTTCTAAGAAAGCTTTCATAAACTTCGAATTCCATAGAAAAATCATAAGTTAATTTCTTTACAAAAATAATACAAACAATATCTGAAAATATATTCATTATTGTTATGTAATGTTTTATAAAATTTAATGATAATTCCTACCAAAAATTGGATGCCAAACTAATTATTAAAGTATTTCTTATATTTGAATCATTCACCGTATTTTTATATACGTGTGCACTTAATGCTACAACTTTGAGGTAAGATGGTACTAAATTGAAAGAATAATTAAAAGAATGCACATCATTGAGAGTCAGGCAGACAATGAGTGTGGATATGGCTGCAAAATCTAATTGCCAAATTTGATTTATATATAGTTACTTTCGAAAGTTATATATAGATACATTTCATTTCCCTGGTAAAACAAAAGCGTCTTAGAATCACAGCAAATTTATTTTTATTTATTTGCATTCGTTGTTGCTTAACAAACATAGATTCTAATATCACAAACAGTGTTATGAGAGAGAAAGAGTGAGAGAGAGTTATAAAACAAGTAAAATATATTAAAATCAATAGTACCTGTGTCAATAAACAAAAAATGCAACCGAATAGTAATCAATTTAGAGACGTTTAACTATACGTTAGTGTGAATTAAGTGTTTAATTACACATCATAATCGATAAAGTAGTTTCACATTATAACAAATCATTAACGATTGACATGATTGATATTATTGAACAAGTTTAAATAACCCTAGAATTTTAAATTCAGCGTGATAATGACACAATAAATGCAAACATCTGAAATTTGCAAAATTATCAAAATGAAAGTGTAGGATTTTCAAAGTTGCATGAGAGAGCAAGGAAATATTTCTCATCATTGGAAACTCACTTAATGGCAGTTCTCTTTTGTGTAGTGTTGTTTTCCTGATGACATAACAAGGACTTAATAAACGTTTGAAAATACAGCTGGTTATTTGATTAAATACCGAAACAGATTTTAAAGCCAGACACGTTATTTTGTTAACGCTATATATTAAACATAACCTCGATTTAAATATTGTTCAGCTCTACTAATTGGCTGAGAACTGAATTTTTTGCCAGTTGATCGGAGTTTGAACGTAAATGTAATTCCAGTTCCAGCAAAATCACAAGAAAAAATGTTTTCTTATCTTCCCAAATTTTTCAAAAAACAAGCCAGGAAATGAAATCGTCAACAGTTTCATCTTATTTCCCAGAACGTAGCAGGAATTAAAAGCAGTAGTTGATAAAAAATGTAAGGAACATGGCTAAATGATGAATTGGCAATTCCTCTTTAAAAGTAGAAAAAACTGGAAGAGGATGAATTGCAATTTGTCATACATACAATTTTACTTCTATTATAATGCCTATAGATGATTGTGGTATTTTTTGCTTCGTAAAATAAACCGCTTATTCAGAAGTTGGTTAGAAATAGAAAAATGCCTTAAAAAACGAAGCAAATATTGCAGAAATTAAACAAAATATTATTTAAAAACGCAACAATTTCTTTTAACTTTATTTTTAGCTTTTAAATGTTTAATTTTAGATTGTATAACGAAACATTCACCTACAACGCTGAATTACTCATCTTTAGAGCTCAGCTAAATGAAAGATATTGTTATTTTACCAGAAAGTTGCTATGTTGAATTAACTAAGAGATTTTTTATCTAATTAATAATGGTTGTTTACACTAATTACGTTGTTCGGTCTGTTGTCCTCAGATTTGTTTTTATATTCACGACGTTTCCGTGGTTTTAATCTCCGAACATCTTCAATAAATGGAATTTCGAAATGAATCCACTATATATATATATAATTTCACCTCAAACAAGAGTGTAATGTTACTAGGGTTGCAATGAGAGAAAAGATATGGTACGAATATTATTGAAGAAAGGATAAAAGATGTATTAGATTCAAGAAAATAGAAGATGCCGATTGATGAGGCATTTGTCTTTTTTGAGATTGTAGCTATCAGGGAAACACGTGAGTGAAAGGAAGGTCCACAGGCTAGAAATGCGTGAAAAGAACTATTTAAGTAGAAGTTGCTGTTACATTTAACTATTTCGACGATGTAATACTGGTACCAAATGCCAATCTAGTAGCAGGCTTATATTCCCCTTAACTGAGCACGAGGTAAAAAAGCTCGTCAGGGCCGTTGCCATGAAAATATTTGTAGAAAAGTCAGAAGGAAGCCACCTTATGATGGTGAGAAAGTGACTGAAGTCAAAGTGCCAAGTTAGAACCGATTACATTTCGTATTTTCTTTTGGATTTCGTCTACGATATGTCCCTGAAATAGATATATACCTGTGTCGAGGTATCAAGCGGTTTAGGCAAATGCAACATGGTAGAACAATCTAGCATGTAGACATAAAGAACAGTACTCGTCGTATGCAGTATCCTGAGACGTAGGTGTAGTCAATAGACGTAGACCAATAGTCGTAGACCAACAGTCGTAGACCTGTAGACCTCTCAAGGTAGACATCTATGGGTCTGTATTTATGGCTAACACCAGCCAATCACATTGCCGTAAGGGGGAACCAAGGTGTATTCATATGCATTACATTAGTCGAGAACTCCAAGGTGAATGACAATAGATCCCGATATGGCAACATTATTCAATCGTAGACGAATGGTAGATATATAAATGTGCAAGATAGATCCTAACTATAGAAAGATTCTGGCCCGACACAAAATCACAAACCGATGCAACTATAAATACTCTATATGCGTTCTACTACAGAACAATTAAATAATCGAGGCCAAAAGGACGAAGTGTGTTGTTATCAAGGAGACTTGGATCAGCCATTGTTAAAGAAGAACAGTCTTTTTAGACGCATTTAAATTTTCAAGCCATATCCTGTCCCAGATAATTTTTAAAGTTAACTGTAGATCATTCTAAAAAGCAGCAAGCAGGTTTAGTTTGTTAGGATCAGAACGGATCTCCAATCAGTGATCAACTAGTTATTTCATTCACTGGGGCATATTGTTATCGTTTCATGAGTCGTGAATATTTTATCTGTCTCAGTATTACTTATCTCCCCTTTAAGTCAACTCTAAGTTCATAGCTGCTGTAGCCATGTAATAATTACATAATGTTTGAGTAATTATTTCTCTGCCAAAACAGAGTTCAACCTGTTTGTTTGAATATATAATTGAAGCATCAGTTAGATATAAAAGATCACATACTCACATATGAATGGATTTTCCTTTGTGCGTTTTAGAATATACGTAGACATATATTAGTTTAGATACATCCGTTGATAGAGGCGAATATTGAAACTAAATCGGACAAGGTATCTCTTTGTTGATAAAGAGGAAGTGTTGTTATGGCTGTGTAGTGCTAATATTCATAAATTAAGACAGAAAAAGTGTATCATTAAGAAAACTGGTTATTTGATACTTTGAAAAACTGCCTATGAGATTATTGCATATTTAGACAACCATGATCAAAATCAAATGTTTTGTATAGAATAGTTCTTCACTAAGTGACGAATCTATAGACACTTTCTGATTTTAATCGATTCAGGCGTAGCTCCGACATTTTTGTCTGGAATGAGTTTTATTGACAGATGTTAGAGGGCGGGAATATGTATCTACATTGGATTTCCATCAGATTTATTCATTAGTCACCATACACTTGAGCAAGTTCAGAAAAACGAAAAACATTGGGGAGATAATATATATATATATTGAAATCGGCATAAAACTGCTCAGTTAAATAACTAACTTTTGTACTAAACGCAAACACGCGCGCGCACACACACACACACACACACATATATATATATATATATATATATATATATATATATATATATATATATACATAAGTAAATGTGTGTGTGAGTGTAAATAATTTTAAGAGTGTATCTGTAATGAAAGAAAATTAATATAAATACAAAATATATATATATTTTATATATATATAAAATATATATATATTTTATATATATATAAAATATATATATATTTTATATATAAAAGCAAGGATTGGATTGGTATATCAAATTTTTTAAATTTGAGAATGTTTATGAATATTCTTCAGATTATTAAAATATCTGTCAAAACATGTGAAGGACAATAAATGCAATAATTCAAAATCTGTTGAGAAATATTTCTTGAATATTACTTCCATACTCGGATATTATACACGTGTGTGTGTGTGTGTGTGTGTGTGTGTGTGTGTGTGTGTGTGTGTGTGTGTGTGTGAACTCGATACGTATAATGATAAAATATACGCACTCTGGACGATTTACCTATCATAATTAATGAATTAGTTATGTATCATTTTAAGTATATTTACAATATAATGCTTATGCATATATTTACAGTAATCCTTGAATGATGTCGATATATAATTCTTCTTCATTAATATACATATTATTTATATGCAGATTTTATATATATATATATATATATATATATATATATATATATATATATATATGGCAATGCTTGACATGGATATACATGGCTATTTATGTGTTGGAATTCAAGGAATTGTTCTCATTAAGGCTATAAAACCAATGCCTCGTACTGTATATACTAAACGATATGACTGCAATCGGATTATGACTGAAGAATAAATGTTAATATAAATTGCTACTTATAGCCTCAGTATTCTAAACTAGACAATAGCTGAAGTCAAGAACATTAATAATTTTCCATGTGAATCGCCATTTGAATAATGACCATCTTATTTGACCAGAAGAAATAATTATAAAGGGATATTCCTTCTTTTTTTTTTTTACCAATATGCCGATGATACAACAATCTACTCTCGCATCGATCAAAAACCAGGTGTAGGAGACAAAGTGAAACTCGCTGCCGTACTTGAAAAGGACCTCCAATCCGTAGTGGCCTGGGGTAGGAAATGGCTGGTAAATTTCAATGCCTCTAAAACGAAGCTGTTATCAACTAACCACCACAGACCATCGCATCTACCTCCCATTAGCATGGGACAGGCTAGCCTCCCAGAGAGTAAAATACTACGCCTCCTTGGCCTTACACTCTCGGCGGACCCCAAATGGAATGACTATATCGAATCCATTGCCAAATCTGCTGCTATGAAAGTCGTTTCTCTGTGCAGGGCCCGGAAGTTTTTCCCACCTGAAACTATTCTGCACATATACAAATCTACCATCCGCCTGTGTATTGAATATTGCTGCCATATCTGGTCGGGTGCCCCTGCTGCTCTCATTGGGCTTCTTGACAAAATACAAAGGAGGATCTGTAACGTGGTTGATGCTGACTTGGCAGACCGGCTTCAACCACTCTCTCACTGGCGTGATGTGGCTTCTCTGTGCCTCTTCTACAAGTACTTTCATGGCTTCTGCTCCGATGAGCTTAGATCACTGTTGCCGCCTAAGCACGAATTTACATGAGATACTAGATTAGCAACTAGGTCCCACCCTTTTACAGTTAAACAGATAAAATGAAACCGTAAATTCTACTCCAACAGCTTCTTTTCTTGCGCTTCCCGCCTGTGGAACTCCTTTCCACAAGTCTGCTTTCCCGACAGCTACAATCTCCAGGTGTTTTGATGTAGGGTCAATAGACACCTCCTATCACACTAACTCCCAATTATTCTCAGAACACTCTCATCTACCCAACCATCATTCTCGGTATCCTTACCCACCTATCACCCACCCTCTTATATTTCCTATATTTAATCATCTTTTCTCCACTCTATGTAGACCCCTGCGCAGTAGATGCCTTGCTCGGGGTGAAACGCTTATAAAAAAAAAAATAGAACACGAAAATCCTGGGGGTAAAATAATCAACTAAAAAATAATAATGTAGAACGGGACTCTATTTTATTCAGTATCATTATTGAAGATGTTGATAGAGATGATTTAAAAACCCATCAGTAGCAAGTCTAAAACTTTGATGTGTTGATTATAATGGCTGAACAGTTTTCTATTCACCAGAAATTACTAAGCAATTTTAACAAAAATGATTTGATTGGATGCGTGGAAATATTCTAACTATCAACCATTTAGTCTCTAGTTCTTTACATATGAAATTGAAGGACTTTCAATATCAATATTGTAAAATAAGAAATATATGCACTGGAAGATATAACAATATTTTAAAGCAACACATACTGACTAATAGTATCAATTTCACACAGAATCTGTTATAAAAAACGTCTGTATTCTTTGAGTCTCTACCTATTATATCAACCCTACATTGCTTTTCAAGCCAAAAAAGTAAGAAAAAATTCACATATGTATGGAATAGTCAACAGATAAATATTATCAGATAAATAGTCTGAAAAAACAATTACGTTCAATATCTTTAAATTGTAAATGAAAATAATAAAATATAGTAAGTTATAGACACAATCAAAAATTAAAGATCAACAGCTGCTTTTATTTACAAAGGCGAAATAAGGCCGGCTGCAATTTCTCATCTACTAGCATATTCCACCCACATCTATTGAACAGGTGAAGAGGCTCATCCCCTGTTTCCTGTTTAGGATGCGGTTTCCGGTTTTCTCTTTTCCAATCTTTTCACTCTTTTCCTTATTCCAATTTTTTTTTCAATTGGAGTAGATAGACTAAACTATCGCCCGGTTCACACTCCACCCACATCTATTGAACAGGTGAAGAGGCTCATCCCTTGTTTCCTGTTTAGGATGCGGTTTCCGGTTTTCTCTTTTCCAATCTTTTCACTCTTTTCCTTATTTTTATTTTTTTTTTCAATTGGAGTAGATAGACTAAACTATCGCCCGGTTCACACACCACCCACATCTATTGAACAGGTGAAGAGGCTCATCCCTTGTTTCCTGTTTAGGATGTGGTTTCCGGTTTTCTCTTTTCCAATCTTTTCACTCTTTTCCTTATTTTTATTTTTTTTTTCAATTGGAGTAGATAGACTAAACTATCGCTCGGTTCACACTCCACCCACATCTATTGAAAAGGTGAAGAGGCTCATCCCTTGTTTCCTGTTTAGGATGCGGTTTCCGGTTTTCTCTTTTCCAATCTTTTCACTCTTTTCCTTATTTTTATTTTTTTTTCAATTGGAGTAGATAGACTAAACTATCGCTCGGTTCACACTCCACCCACATCTATTGAACAGGTGAAGAGGCTCATCCCTTGTTTCCTGTTTAGGATGCGGTTTCCGGTTTTCTCTTTTCCAATCTTTTCACTCTTTTCCTTATTTTTATTTTTTTTTCAATTGGAGTAGATAGACTAAACTATCGCTCGGTTCACACTCCACCCACATCTATTGAACAGGTGAATAGGCTCATCCCTTGTTTCCTGTTTAGGATGCGGTTTCCGGTTTTCTCTTTTCCAATCTTTTCACTCTTTTCCTTATTTTTATTTTTTTTTCAATTGGAGTAGATAGACTAAACTATCGCTCGGTTCACACTCCACCCACATCTATTGAACAGGTGAAGAGGCTCATCCCTTGTTTCCTGTTTAGGATGCGGTTTCCGGTTTTCTCTTTTCCAATCTTTTCACTCTTTTCCTTATTTTTATTTTTTTTTCAATTGGAGTAGATAGACTAAACTATCGCTCGGTTCACACTCCACCCACATCTATTGAACAGGTGAAGAGGCTCATCCCTTGTTTCCTGTTTAGGATGCGGTTTCCGGTTTTCTCTTTTCCAATCTTTTCACTCTTTTCCTTATTCCAATTTTTTTTTCAATTCCAGTAGATAGACTAAACTATCGCCCGGTTCACACTCCACCCACATCTATTGAACAGGTGAAGAGGCTCATCCCTTGTTTCCTGTTTAGGATGTGGTTTCCGGCTTTCTCTTTTCCATTCTTTTTACCCTTACGTAGCCCCCTGCGCATCAGTGGCGTTACCGCCTTGCTCGGGGTGATATGATTAAAAAAAAAATATTATCAAGGATAAATAGCTGGTACGGGATTATACTAATATTTATGGAGCGATGATTATATAAATGTGCTAAAGCCACAGTTTTACGAGGATCGCTAAAACAAACAACTACTATGAGGTTAGACGCTGCTATAACACAAAAGATTTAGAGCAAGACGAAATTCATAAGTAACTATGGATGAGAGTAAAAAAAATTCACCATAAGAAAATGAAAGAAATAATGCTTAAAGAATACTATAGAAAGGTACGGTAGATAAAAACAAAACTGAATTGATTTCTTAAAACAGAATTATAGCCATTAACATCCTTGCCTCCACGTGGTCAAATATAGTTTCAACATCTTGAACTGGACTCTAAATGACAACAGACAAATGGATTCTAGGACAAGCAAGCTTCTTTCTAAGCATAAAATGCATTATCCAAAGGCTAATGTAAACCGTCTATACATACATCGTTATGAAGTTGGGAGATGTTTATTCTGCTAAATATCAACTTACGAATATCCATGAAAACAACAAAGACTGAATGATAGAATTAATGAAACAGCATAAGAACAGAAACAAAAATAAACAAACATTTACAATTATTACATACTGTAGAATAGCAAAATAGAAGCCAAGAACCATTTATTGCTGCAAAAATATGAAAAAGAAAGACAAGGATAAAGCTCTTGAACAGATGAAACAACGCTGGCAAGACAAACATCTGCATGGCCAATATCCAGAACGTGCTAATTAACCAAATGTTAATAAAGTTAATACTTATTGATGGTTACGAGCATCTGGATAAAAGTCTGAAACTGAAGGTTTTATTCTTGCTGCGCAAGACCAAAATATTTCACTAGGAATATTCAGGCAAATATTATACATATTATTGTGGATTCCAAATGCAGGTTATGTGATAAATACAAAGAAACAACGGACTATCTAATTTTTGGATATTCTGTACTTGCTCAAAATGAATACAAATGTCGTCAAGATAGAATAAAATAATTTTTACACTGGACAATATGCAAACACCATGGAAAATATGTAAACAAACACTGGTATGAACATCACCCAACATCGATTAGATGAATAAAAGATGTCACCATTATATGGGATTACACCATCTGCACAGACATATAAATTAAAGCAAATTGCCCGGACATTATTGCTAAAAACCAAAAAGTAAAACATCCCCTGTTATTTGATGTGGTTTGTCCAGTGGATAATAAACAGCAGACAAGGAGCTCGAAAATTTATCAAAATATAAAGACCTAGAAATTCAAATAGATAAATGTGGAATTTAAAAACAAGAATAGTACCAGTAATGGTAGGTGCACTTGGAATTATGAAAAATGCAACAAAACTACACCATTGAAAGAATCCCTTGAAACCCCAGATTAAGAGATATAAAAAAGTGTCTTGTTAAGTACAGCTTATACACTAAGGGCAAATTGGTCGATGTAACTCTAGGGATTATATGGGAAATAGAAAAAAACATTAAACGGAGCCATAAAATGTCACCAAGGCTAGACTTAAGTCTTTCCGCAGACTTGACATGCAGTGCGACCATATCAGAAATAGAATTATCATGTAAAATGACATAATAATAATAATAATAATAATAATAATAATAATAATAATAATAAATGCTGAGAGGGAATCAGGTAAAAATACAGTTACGAAGAACATGTAGAGATAATCAGAGAATTAAACTATTTCTGGTTTGGTGGACATGAGTTTATTTCCAAGAAAGTAATATTTCTTCCTCGAAAGAAGACCTGGGAATACATGATATTGGGAATTCGAAGTCTATCTTTCTCTCTCTACCTCTCCCTCTATTTGGGACATTTGTGAAAACAATATTTCGCTTGAATATTAATATATATATATATATGTTTTTTTTTATGATTTGGGTGAATAAGAAATATAGAAGGAATAATAAAAAATAACATTCTTCTCAGATATTTTTTTTAATGTCTAATTTTTTAACAGTTAACTGTCTATTCTTTTGAGTTTAACAGTTAACGTCGAGTTTTTGACTCACTTTTAGTTTGATTCGTCTCGAATTTTAAGAAAGGGTTTCTACGTTTTAGGGGAACGTTGTATAAATTATTTTTACATAAAATATGTAAATTAATAAGTTTATTACTTCAGTAATGCATTTGATTTTTTTACTTCTCTAGCCAAAAACATTGAGGCGAAGCCCTTTCTTTTCGAGTTGAATTTCTCACAATGAAAGCCCATGGGAAGTAAAACCAGGCGTGTAAAATCGATATACTACATTTTGCAGTATCTGCCTCCTGACCTTCTGATGCTTAACTTTTTCCGTGCAAAACGCAAATATATTTTGAAACCTTTCAATAGGAAAAGAGTAAAGAAAAAAAAAGATAAAGAAGAGAACACTCAAGAAACATTTCAGTTAATATATTTTTTATTTTGATTTAAAATTTTCATTCCCTTTATTTGCACCCTGAAAGGCCAATCGAAAAAAATATCTAATTCATTATTCTACTTACCCACTAACTCTAATTTTTCCCTGCGGCACACAATTAGGATTTCACAGCAGATGAATTCCTTTGACAATTATTCTATTGTCTGGAAGCTTCTTGTAAAATTTAAGTCTGACACTTGATTTTTAAGAAATACGATTTAGGAATAATATTCTCTATTGTCACATTTTTTTCAAATTTATTTCTTTTAGAAAAAATTATAACTCAATAAAATAACTTTAAAAATAATACAAAATGCTTACTTTAAAAGGTATAGAGAACTGTTTTACTATATGAATTACATGTATAACATACTCTTATAAATCTTTGAATTATTACAATCTTTTTGAAAATATCAAACGTTATTAATATGTAATTCTTTCAACTTAATTGAAAGTCATGTAAGCTTTTCTTTTCCTGATGCAAATTATAATACCGGAATTATTTCTAGTCGTCAGGACACTAACACATTTTCATAAGCTGATGTGATTATTCTTCATGTCTAATAAAAAGTAGATTTGCTGTGCGTATTTTTCAAGTTGAATATTAGCGTAACATATTACTCCATCCAGTTAACTCTGTACCATAATAGGCTATGGTAGTTAACATAAAAACATTTTCACACATTTTAAAAGAGTCGGATGGACATTTTTCTCTCTTTGTTTTGCTTTCAGCTTTCTGTCAGTGTTGATTATATCAGTTTAAATGATGTAGCCTCTCAAGGATTTTCTCTCCATTTTAGTTGGCTAGCACGGTAATTCTCAATTACCAGGAAATAAATAACCTAAATGAATTCCAATCTTAAACTTGGCTTTCATCCCTATCAAAACTAAACAAAACAAAAACATAAAAATAAAATAAAATAAAACTAAGAAATATCGCTCGTCTTTGCATAAAGGTTCTTTATATGGCAGCAGAATATTTACTGGATGTCGATGCTTCGTTCTATCTTTTTACTTAATCTCCCAATTATATAATATAACTAAAATATGTATCTCACACATTGAATTTCTGTAAATACAATAAATATTTTATATATAATTTTCATTCACTGAAGAAATAGATATTTCTGGAGGTTTTGCAATATAGCGTCGTGAAATATTTTGCTGCTAGTTCAATATGTGACCTAACCCTCGAGTTTGAATTCCAGAAGAATGCATAACTAAAATATATGAATTACTTGATGAAAAATGTTTTTACATCTAAATCTTCCTTAAAATAGATATATGCGGAATTAAACAAGAAATAGTTAATGTAGTTTTTTCTATGGTTAGGTATTGAAGGCTATCACAATTCAGTTAGTAAAATAAAGAAAGGTAAAGAAGTTTTAAGGTAATACCCAAATACTTCTTTACATTCCTTTATTTTACTAAAGGCGTTGTGAAAGCCTTCAAGACGTAACCATCCATCTAATATACACAATATGTCAAGCAAATTACAAAACTTTACTAATGTAGTTTTTATTTAAATAGTAACATACAAAACAAACCAAAATAAATTAATATTTTGACAAATACTATCGCTGTAAACAGTGTGAACGTCATTCAGAAATGCAATATCTAAAATTTGGGCATCATTTTTCAGCAAATAAAGTTTAGTTTTGTGGGAAATCATTTTTACCATTTTATCTCCTGCTAACCCCCGATGGATGTTTATATTTAGAAAACCTGGATAAACAATGCTATGACATTGTTTAACTCAAAATTTTGAAAATGCTACATAAGACGAGAGTGCCAATTGACGTTACATTTAAAATTTTGGTAATCGCAGATGGCAGGGATGCAAGGAACCAGGAAATAAATCTTAGGCAATAAATGCGAGAAACAAAATTATTACATTAGATAATTCTTACATTTTCTTCTGTATGCAATTGTATTTTTGTGATGGTTGGCACGGATTGACCAGTGACATCGCAATTCTTCAATGAATCAATTTGAATCTGAAGCCATCGAAGAGTGAAGATAAGACCGTTTCTTCATCAGCGCTACTTTGTAGAGGATCGATAACTCTGACAGCAGGCAGATAAAATTACCGTAAATTAGAACAGGAAATCTTGCCATGATTTAATTCAATCAATCATTGTTGAGAAGAAATCGAAGTGATAAATAATCCTTCGAACTTGTTATAGATGACTGAAGACATTCTTCGCCCACAAAATATTTGCCCAGATCGATATGATTGGTTTTTATTTCCAAGCTTCTTTTGTGAATGTACAATACACAGGACAATAGGATCGGTTGCTTATAACCTTTAGTCGAGTTAGAAATTACAAAAATTTATTATTAACTTGAGTAAATATAAAACGTCGGATTTGAGATTGAGAAATAAAACCAGCAAGGTAAAATCTTGTACAAAAGACCATCAGAACTTTAGGTTCACTAATGACAGAACGTGGACTTTTTGAAGTTCTTTCCAATGTACATATGTTTAAGCTCATATTTCTATGAATAAAATTAAGAAGTTATATATATTTGAAAACAATGAAATTATCAAAAGAGGAAAGTTAACTTATTTTTCTTCATGGTTATGAAGTTTTTATTTTCAGTATTTTAAATAAAATTTAATATGATTTTAGTTTAGATTAAATTGCATATCAGAAAAAAAGAAAGGTTACACATCAAATTTATCATAATAATTAACTTTGTAAGTGAAGATGTTATGATCTTCGCAAGAAACTACACAAATATAAAAATGATTTTAAAAATTCGTTTTGAATAAATGATTTATCTAGGATTTTCGAACTATTAAAGTTTCTTTTAATTTTTCTGAATGCAATTTTTTCTGAATGCAATATTTTAGCTGGCACATTCTTTTATGTTAATTGGAATTAATGGCGTTAGTGAAAATTATTTTAAAAATTGTCTAGTTTGAATTTCATGTCGACGAAACTACATATTTCTCTGTCGATCAACTAAAATTAATTTAGAAATTAAAAATTAAAATCAATGAAATCGTCAGTGTGTAATATGCACCTGATTATTACATAACGAAAGAAACTCCGATTCGTGCCATACACATTCCCGCCTGTGGAATTCCCTTCCATACACTTGCTTTCCCAACAGCTACAATCTCCAGGAGTTTAAATGTAAGGTCAATAGACACCTCCTAACACACTGACTCGCACCCATTCTCTCAAACACTCTTTATATCTACCCAACTCTCATTTCATATATCTAACCACTCTTTCTCACCACTTCCCCTGTGTAACCCCCTAATCACTCTTTCTCATCACTTTCCCCTCTGTAATCCCCTAATCACTCTTTCTCATCACTTTCCCCTCTGTAACCCCCTACCCACTCTTTCTCATCACTTTCCCCTATGTAACCCTCTAATCACTTTTTATCATCACTTTCCCCTATGTAACCCCCTAACCACTCTTTCTCATCACTTTCTCCTATGTAAGCCCCTACCCACTCTTTCTCATCACTTTCCCCTATGTAACCCCCTGCGCAATAGTGGCTTATTGTTTTAAAATTAGTTTCCATTAATACAACTTCTTGTATGCCTGAAGATATCATTTGTGTAGTGTCTTTATTCTGAGTTCTACATATGGAATTCAAAATTTCGTTACTACACAGATATTACCGCGCAGTTATTTTCCATAACTTAAGTAAATGTTATGTATTTACGTCTTTCAGATAAAAACAGCGGCTATTTCCCCAAATAACTGTGTTATGTAGAATCATTTTAATAATATACTATATGGATGAATGGTATTACACATAATAAATGTAATTACACGTATGTTTTTGCGATTCAAAATATTTATGGTAGAATTTTTCAATCAGGATGTTGCCAATAGTATATGATTAAAATCATATTTAAAAAACTATTCGCATTCTTCATATAAAAGAATTGCTTAAATAGCAGTTTCTTATATCAAAGTAGATGTAATTACAGTAAATCTAGTGATTGTTAGCAGCAGAATTGTAAGAATATAAAAATGCTATTTGTGATGCAGTGGAAACGTAATAATCCGTCTGGTCCCTAAAGATAATGGTTAAATAACAGGACATTTAAGGTTCTATAGCCTTGGCTGGCAACCAGTCTACAACAGAAACTAATGACAACCTACTGTGTGATAATCTTCTGCCCAGTTAGTCATGTCTCTTTTGGGACATGATCGGCCAAGTGTGTATCAAGTATGACACTTGACTGACTGATATAACATGTATGAAAAATGAAAACAAACTTTTGATTAAAAAAGTTTGTCGTCTTTTGCCACAGAAACATTGGTGATTTTCCCGATAACATATATTCGGGCCAACTGAATAATTCACACCATATTTGGTGGTATTTTTCAATCTTCTTCACCCGGATCACACTAGTGGACGATACACAGTACGGGCAAATGTCCTGATTTATAATAGCTCCACCCCTTGTTTTTTTTATGATTTCATCCACATAATGTCATTATATTTGCCATCAAAAAATTCGTGTGTCCATATAAAAGTCAAGTCTCGAAAAATAGTGAATTGTATATATTGCATTCTTGTAGACATATTATCTTCATTTATTTTCATTCTAGTTTTCTATTTTTCTTCTTAGTATTAAGTTGAATATAATCAATGATTGATTATTCAAAAATAATTCTGACATAAAATTTATACAATTTTCCCGATACCATATATTCGGGCCAACTGAGTAATTCAAACCATATTTGGTTGTAGTGTTCAATCTTCTTTAGCCTGATTACACTAGTGGACAATACACATTACGGACAAGTCTCCTGATTTATAATAGCTCTTCGCATTGTTTTTTTTAAGATTTCAGCAAAATAAAAGCATTATATTTACCATCAAAAAAATTCGTGTGTCCATATAAAATCAAGTCTCGAGAAATAGTGAATTGTATATATTGCATTTTCGTACACCTATTATCTTCATTTATTTTCATTCTAGTTTTCTAATTTTCTTCTAGTTTAATATAATCAAGGATTGATTATTCAAAAATAATTCTGACATAACAAGTTGATGCTATTTACAAAAATCACTAACACAACGATAACAGTTACAATAAATTTGTCTTGGTGTTGACTAAATTGCTTTGGTTATAAAACAAAACTATAATTACTAGACTAATTTCAACTCATTATCAAGAAGCTAATTAGAGAACAATAAACGAAAATTTTAAAAGAAAATAGATATGTGTTTATATTATTATATAAAACCTGCTTGAAGGCTGATATGCTGCCTAAATATACACGAAGAAACAAGTACTGACTTCGTTCTATTTGCCCAGAAATAGTATGTTTTTGTTTTTGTTTTATCTAAAAATAAGAAAAATATTATTTATGGTTAAAAAGCAATGAAAACGTGATTTTTATTAGAAACATTATTATGTGAAAGACAAATAATTTTAAAATGAAATTTTGTTCCTGTCAAAAAATCTTTGTTTATCCTTGTTTACTGTCACACAAACTGTTGGCCTTCATTGAATAAGTTTCACAAAGTATAATTTGATAATTGATTTCAATTTTTCACAAAAGACTATAAAATCAGTATTTAATTTTTTGAATAAAAAGGATTCACTTTCCAGTCAAGTTTATCCTATTCTGATTTTTTATTGTCTTCAAACTTTTGAACTGTAGCATAAAGTGTGTAAATTGTGTGTATATAGGCAGCATCTTTTCATTGATGAATGTTTCATTAAATAAAATAGACAGGTTTTGTCGATTTATTTCTGGTAATTTTTTTTTCATATCGTCTGATAAACTTAATAGCATTATCGTTGAAAGAGGAAAGAAAATCACAATATTGATACATGTTTTTATTTAATCCTTTCTGAGCTGTCGGCATACAACAGCCATTAACACAGATGAAAATAGTGTTGGTTGTAACGATCAGTTCGCGGACGGCGATAGCAGTAGTCGTCTATTTTGCAAACATTTGCGTGCATGCTGGAAGCGAAAATCGCACCAGAGCTTGTGGTGTCTCAGATGACAAAACTTGTCAATATTATTTAATAAAAGATGCATCAATGAATATATATATATATATATATATATATATATATATATATATATATATATGTGTGTGTGTGTGTGTGTGTGTGTGTGTGTGTGTTATTAAGGAATATCAATTTAGCTCTTTATTTATTTTTCTTCTTAATCATTTCCTTGGAATTTATTTTTCATAATAGTTGTTAAATATTCCGCTCTATCGAAATTATTTCCACTTAATGTACGTATATAAGTTCATATTGTCAAAGTTTCTGCAATTTCGTTCGGTTGTTGTACCATATGGACTAAAAGCAATATTGTTGTGTCTTCGTTGCTTTTATGTAGAAAATAAATATTTATTAAATCATTTCCTGAAAATGAACTTAATTATATTTACCAGTTGCAAATTATTATATTTATATTTATTGTCTCTAATTTATTTATTCAAATTTGTACAATATTAATTTGTAATTATCTTGTACATCATTGTGTCCGTATTTATTTTTACGATGAGTGTCTATTTCATGAAAATATTTCGAAGTTAATTCATCATTCATCTCATGTAATATTTATATCATTCTAAATTAATTTTCTGTAGTTCATTTCGTTTTTCATTTATTTGCTTCTTTTTAGCTTGACCCGATTAAACAAATATTCAGAAATGATTACGAAATCCTACAATATTGCTAATTCAAGCAAATGAATAGAGTTGATTGAACTAATTTTATTTTAGTATGACATATCAGAACACGTTAAAGAAGGAGAGATAAAGTGCACAAATCTAGAAACAATAATAAACGTAGGTTTCACCAAGTGGAATGTCTCGATTTAATATGGCCGAAATTTAATTTGTAATTTGCTACACTGAACGTAAATTATATTCAAGGCAAATGTTAACATTTCTTTCTTCTTTTTTACTTCAAACATTTTACAGAGAATGTTAATTCTCTCCGTTTGCTTTTAATACGTGTTCAAAAGATTGAATGACTAGAACATTTCAAAAGATTTCGATAAATATATAGTAAGACTTTCCTAAAATATTTCCACAAAAACTTTCTTTTTAGCAACAACTGTCATCGATGCGAAATAATACAGATTTTCTCAAGGGGTGCGTACAAACTCTACGATAAATTCTCATGTTCTACAACAAATTAGAGAAAGCGTTTTTGAAATCGTTCGTCTTTTTTTCTAGAATATAATCTACAATTTTAATGTGTTCGTCTGTATCTAATTTTCTGAGCAAAGGCCTGCATTTTTTCTTTTCACTCCAGTGCTGGCTGTCGATATTAAAAATATCTTCATATTGCCTATAATATTCTCCCAAAGTTTTGTCGTCATCAATATAGTACTTAAACGTTTCTATAGCTTTCCACACAGCATCTTGCGAAAACGCCTTCTCTTTTTCCACGTTCCTATCTAGTGCTGTAATAGTTCTTGTAGTTGGGATTGTCTTTCTTTCTTTTTCTTTTGCATTTCTGTTTGTCTTTCTTGCTTTGCCTTTTGCAATTCTATTTGTCTTTCTTAAATTGCCTTTGCATTTATATTTGTCTTTCTGCATTTGTTTTTTGTATTCCCATTTTTCTTTCTTCGCTTCTTTTAAGGATTTCTAGTATTCCTTTTCGAAAGTCATCCATGGTTTCCTGTTTTGATTCTGCAAGAGATTTGTTTTTTTAACTATTGCTTTCTGGCAATTAATCTCGAAAACAAATTTGTATAATTCCCGTTACAGTTTTTTCTTCTATCTCTCTATGATAGTGTCGCCAAATTGTGTGTGGTCGACTTGTGTTCAAAATCCTCGTAGTACACTTTGTTGAGGTGGTTCGGGGTATACTTGAACGTGAGTCCGTCCTAAAATTGTTGTGCGACTTGTGTACGTGAGTTCGTGTTCGAAATCCTCGTCGCCAATTTGTTGTTGGCGACTCCGTCTATGTGAGTTTCGAGGTCTTCGTTGCCAATTTGTTATGGATTCCGGGTGAGAATCCACACTAAATGATAAATAAGAAAAACAGATATGGAGGTAGAAAATGTAAGTTATATTGAACAAGGTATACAAACTAGAAAACGGGTTAGTCAATTCAGGAATATTTTTAGTAGAAATCAATATATACATTCTTGCAGGAGAAATAGAATGTCCGGGTAATGAGTTTCTATCCAAACAACTCCAACTAACTCTGCACCAACTTACTGACCCACTAAGCAAATCTTTACAACTCCACAACTACCATTCCCTGTATAGACAGGATTATATGTACACATCAAGCGTGGCCATTATTCCAATAAAAAGTGGAGATCCCAGAAAATTAATCAAACTTTTTCTATAACACTTTCTATTCTTCGGATATCTATCATAAATATTTTAAATGTTAATTTGGAATGCTACTAAATATTATCCTGATAATCAATACGATAATGACATTACTAGTTTGCTTCTACATATAATTATATATATATGTTTAATCTTCTGCATTGTGATCTAAAATGACCAAAAAAATTTACAATGTATTTCAACAAAGTAATAAACATTATTATATTGTTTGTTATATTTTGCTAAGAGAAATAATGAAGAAAATATGTTGCGTTAAACTTCCATGTATTAAATGTCTACATCAATTTGTGCTTATTTGAAACACAACTGACACGAGGTATACACAATTGCATTAATATAAAATACATTCTCATTTGGTACATACATTTATGTTTAAGATTGAAACTAATAAATGTTTAGAAATATCAGTTAACCGTTCGCAATATAAATTAATTTTACTTATGTTGTTATAAAATCCGTGATATTAAGCAGGTAGGATATATATATATATATATATATATATATATATATATATATATATGCAATCAAAATCAAATATAAGAAAATCTGGTGCAGACATTACATAATCAAAGACTCTCCTTCCACTTCCATTCATTCTCAAGTCCGGAGGTTAAAGAATCAGGAGAAAGAAAAGTTCATAGTCTCCTGATTAATTTTCCTCTTCTTTTCTCTCCTGTTTCCTGCTAAAGCTGAATTCATTTCGACATGTTAGCGAGAAGACCGACATTGCTGAAAAACTCATTACAATCTTAAATAGTGGAGGGCCCCCGAGCGTTGGGAGGCTTGCCAGGGCAGCCGACTCTTCATTTGACACAGACGCCATCGCTTCTTCTTTTCTTGTAGCCTTAATTGAAATCGTAATGAAATGCAAGGAAAGAAAGAGGAAAAGAAAAACGTCTATCACCGTTCATTCTGGTATTTCCCCAACTAATAACACTATTACTTCAGCAAATATTCCTATGACTAACGCAACTGTTTAAAACTCTATTATAATTTCACATGCTATTAACTATTTTTCAATACATTTGCACGATAGTATTTTAATTAATGATGTTTACCTAAAAGAGTTAATATGCACACTATTAGTAGTATGGCTAAGCATATGCATAAACATATTTTATTTTACTAATAAGCTTGTTGAAATAATAAACTTGATTATTTGACTAATGGAATTTGTGGTATTGTTGTAATTCAAGGTGTTAAAGCGAAGTGTTCTAAGCATATCTAGTTTGCCAGACTCTCCATGTATGTTAAGACACACTCTCGGAGTATTCATCATACCCAGAACAAGCAATATATTCTTGATTAGTTCGCAAACACGAACGCACACACACATGCAGAGAGAGAGAGAGAGAGAGAGAGAGAGAGAGAAACACACACACACACACACACATATAGATATCCTCTGCTAAGAAGGTCGGTTCTCTGTGTAGGGCCAGGAATTTTTTCTCGTCTGAATCCTTCCTGCACATATATAAATCTATCATTCGCCCGTGCATTAAATACTGCTGCCATATCTGGTCGGGTGCTCCTGCTATCCACATAGAGGGCTCTTGACAAGATCCAACGGAGAATCTCTAATATGCTCGATCCCAACTTGGAAGCTCAGTTATAGTCATACTCTCACCATCGCAGTAGGCCTTCCATGTGTCTCTTCTACAAATTCTTTCACGGCTTCTGCTCCGATTAACTAAGCTCACAGGCGCCCCATATATAAGAATTTACTCCAGCCACACACACACACACACACACACACACACACACACACACACATATATATATATATATATATATATATATATATATATGAATATTGGACAAGTTTATTTTGTCTGATGAATCTTGAATGCTGAAGCAAATTCAGTCACTAGCTTCAGGATAATGAGTAAACAGCACAGACATATGACCAAATTATGCACTATGTAAATGGTTATAGATAGGGACTGTAATGTAATGTTATGCTAATATGTTTCCTTTTCATAAATGTGGCATCGTTATGAACAATAAAGAATTGCTTAAATGCTACAGCCAACCTAGCATTTGTCAATCGTTTAATTTTAAGGTGTACACAGTTTCTTGTGATCACATCCACCTTTACAGTACATCGTATCAAAATTGGAAAATAGCTTTTAATTGCACTACAGGGCATTATCAATATTTTTTTTACAAGTCATATTCAAATTCAACGGATCTGAATTCCGTACCGGAATTTTGAGATGTTACCAAGAATGAAATTATAATTAGGGATGAAATTTTTAAAGAAAAAATTCCATGATCATTTTTTTGACAACTTCATCGAAAGTTTTTCAAGTAATTTTGTGGTGATTCTACTAAGTATGAAACAGATCCAATCAGAAAGTAAATAAACACACACACACGCACGCGTACGTAAAAAACACAATTATATATATATATATATATATATATATATATATATATATATATTGGGGAATGTAAGTATTAGATCTACTCTATGATGCAAATATTTAAGAAACAAGAAACTCGCCAAATATATGGAATTTGATGAAAAAATTGGACGTGTAATTTGAAAGTACAACGACTAAAATAAACTAGTAAATGTAAGAAGACATGTCATTGCTTCGGCTAGCCAATAAGAAGAGACTAACATGGAGAAGAGATCACATAAACTCGAAACCAGAACAGTTCCTTTGATGCACATGTAATTGTGTAGTATTAATAAAAGAACCATTCTCTTTTTATTCAGATTTATCCACTTGGCAATAAATACTAAAGATAGTATGAAATACATCATCTTTTTTTAAACTAGGATAGCCTAATTATTAAAGACTAGTGTATGATCTGCGTAGAAAATATTTGAAGAGAGATAGTGATTCATTATAAAACATATAGAGAAAGTTTATTTAGCGTCTTATTAACGTTTAGAATAAAAACCAACTTAGTTAAATGTATATGCTAAACACGAAGTACATTTGTAAAAGATTAGAATATTACTGTATGAATTAGTTTAATGAACCAAGATTAAAGTCAGTTTTACAGATTGAAAACATGAAATTTTCATTTATAATATTCAAGCTATTCATGTAATCTGGGACATAGTAATAAATCTAATTATTTTAACAGAAACATTTATTAGATTATGGTTGAAACTCTTTCAGCCAAAATCAGAAACAAGTTGAGAAAACTTGGACATATCGCAAGAATGCCATTATAATATTCCGTTATTGTCGCTCAAGGATTATCATTAAATACATTCAGTTTTGTTGGTAGTGTTTTTATAGTTGGTATCGAAAATTTCAAGTAATTTTCATGTTTGATCCTCACTGATGTTTTATAATTCTATACCCTGTCAACTTCATCTTATTAAACTCATAAAAGTAAAGGACAAACGAATAGCTATTAAATGAAATGGCGTCGTAAAGCTGAACAAAAATGTATGTCAAAATAAAAACTCTGTTCAAAGTTTTATTTAAACTTTTGTCACGTGTTTCTATATATCTGGTCTGCACTTGTTATTATCGAATGCACGTTAAAATGTTCATATTTATCTGAACCTGTGGACTCTGACGACTCAGATTTGGATATGACCATGATTATTGAGTGTCACTTGCTTACGATGTTCTCTGATCAGAATCACCACATCATGTCGTTTTTACAATTTCAAATCTACATGGGGATGAGTTACCACGTCTTCTCTAATTCTATACAGACAGAGATTATTTTTACATGAAATGTGCAAATTTGAAGCACAATTAGTTTCTACGGTTTTTCTCGCTTTTATTTTTCCCATCATGAATAATTTTAATGTATCGAACTTTTGAAGACTTCCTGTTATTTTCTGCCTTTCAATCTGTACGTACTTCTAATTGATATACATGTAGCGTGTTTGTTTGTTTTTTATTTACTTTTTTCAACACTGTGGCTGCTCTTTGTATGAACACATATTCTATTTAATTTTTACACGTACAAGATTTTCTTTTAGTTTATCTCCTGATTCTTTGCTGCTCTATTTTTGTCATCACTTTTTCGCTTTTTAGAATTACTTACCAGGTTTATTATTATTATTATTATTATTATTATTATTATTATTATTATTATTATTAGGAATGTATCACAATAGAAGGTACAACTGAAAAAGTGGTAATGATTTCATCCCAGAAAGGTATGAGATCGGATAGATTCTACTGTAATACATGATAAAAATCCAAGCTACATAAAAACAAGCAGGTTAGCTTAACATTACTTATTCTTTGATTAAAAAAACACATTTCTTAGTTCTCGATAAAGTTAAAATGACGTAAATACTTTAGCAAAATAATTACTTTGAGTTTCGTAAAAGGGTCAAAGTTGTGTTATCGATTTAGATATTCCCTGTTCTTTATTTTTCTACATTTTTTTAAAAATTTCGCTTTGGAGAGTAACAGAATGATGACATCTATTATTTAACACACCTAATTTTTTCTTTTAACCTCATACCGTGAATCGTTCATCCGTTTGAATTTCAAATGCGCAACATTTTTATAGATTAGAATCTAGTTTTTGCCTTCATGTTTCATCCGAATGTTTCATTTACTTCCAGAATTAAAATTTTACTCACTTTTTTATATTCATTCATTTAATTTAATGCTTTTGGACTACTATTTTTTTTCACTCATAGAACTGAAACTTTTATATAAGCTGTTATTGATATACCTTTAATTTCTTACACTAGGCGAAGAAAGACATGACATATCTCCTACCTTCAGATGAGAGGGACAATCATTTCCACAAGTCACAAGCGGATTCAAGCAGCACAGTAAAATGCGTATTTCCAATAATTCCAGGTATCTCTAAGGGGACATGTGAAAAAAATAAGCCTGGTGGCGCCAATCGCACAAAAGAATCAACTTCAGTTGCTCCTTTGTACATCTTTTTTGATTTGCTTTGACAGATTTTGTATCTTTATATTTTCGCCTTCTACGATGATTTCCGATGGGACGACAACATCTCTTAAGATCAATTCATCGCTGGTATGCATGTTGATATCATAAAGATCGATTACCAAGCGTTTGTCAGTAAAGTTATACGTATGTCACGAGAGCCTCACTTATTCTTTTTTCAGCTACTGATATTGACGAATGTTTGTGCGATGCTTCTTTGGCCGTGAGGTAATACGTCTTGCATGGTTTCTGTTATATTCTAAAGAATATCTTTTCATGACGTCTGTTGTTTACTGTTTTCTGTCCGCTGAATCCAGCTACCAACAACGAATCGCAAAGTCTCATTAGTTTTCATGCACAGTCTCTACAATTGTAAATCAGCTTTTCTGTAAATAAAGTGCCTTACATAATTCCTGCTTAAAGTTTGCTTTTCAGCAGCAAAAATTGCGTCGTCGGTTTCTTTATTAAAGAATATATTTCAAAGCTCGCACTATAATTCCAGATAAGCGAACTGAAATACTGCCGGTAAAATATTTCCTTTCCATTCATTGATTTTCTTATCATAAATGGTCTTCCCTATCCAGTCAGCATTTATATCTCTGCAATGATATTTAACACAGCATATTTCTTAGAATACAATACTTTCAATACTTTAAGTACTTATTCAAGGATAAACATGATATGACACTTATACTGCTAAAAAACTTATTACGCCGTCTAAAACGAAGCCAGATTACAACTCGTGAGTATATATTTTTTCATCGTCAGTATCTTCCTTTTCTTTCGGCCTGAATTTGCTTCGTTGTCTTTAGTTAAAAAATATCTGTATTATATCATCCAATCTCGATTAGCAAATCATTGATATCTGACATTTGATATCCAACATTCCACTTGGATCTAAAAAGATTTTTTTTTCCGAACATCAGTCAATTAAGTGCCATACGTGAAACCCGCTTGGGAGATCATGTCTCGAAAGAGACATGACTGACCGGGCAGAAGATTATCCCGCAGTAGGTTGTCATTGCTTTCTGCGGTAGACTGGCTGCCAGCCAAGGCTATAGGACCCAATCTGTCCTATTATTTAACACATAACTGGAAGGAAGAGACGGATTAATACCTTTCCCAAGGGTATTTGCGCGTAAGTGAATGCATTGAATTCAACTGGAATTTGAACTCGGCTCCCCGATTTCATGTTCCGAGCGTATATCCACTGCAACACAGCGCACATCCATTTCCGAACATGCACTTGTCATATCTGCAATTTCATTCTTCCATTTAGTGTCTAGGTCATGAGTAGAAATTTTATGTAATTATAACCCATGCTATCTGACGCTTTTAAATATTCGACTACAGGGAGCTCGGTGCCTGTGTTCACCACCTCACTTTTCCTCTTCATTATAAACTAATCTCACAGATAATATTCAAATGGCATCCTAATATACTGTGATTATATCATATTAATGCTTATTAAGTAGTCCGACTGAAAACACCTTATCCATGGATCAATGTCTATTCTTACATTTCTGGTCAGGTTGTAGCCAGATTTATTCCTATTTTTAATTAGTGATAATAACAGAAACATAATCATTAATAATATTAGTAATCACCTGTAAAACCCCAGACTTGATTTATACTTATACAAGTCCATGTCTTCTCGATGTTAATACTGTTTTTTTCATAGCCCTGCTCTTCGGTTTGGTGGTTACTGTGTACTTAATAATAGATATGTTTGTTAGGCGCCTCCTGCGAGTGTTATAAATTCCGTTGTCAACTAGAAGGTAATCTTAACACTTCATAAACGCCTTTGACATCTGTATTGCTCAGTAGTAAGAGGTTACTTTTTAGTTCGATGCAAATTGATCTCATCGTTAAAGATTCCTTACAAAATCTTTTACATGAGAAAAGCAAACAAAAGTACGTGTATAATTGCCTGCTCCTGCATTGTTTATCGATTTTCTTATAAACATTGTTACTGTTACCATATTCGGATCTAAATAATCATATTTGTAGCCTTTAAACTTGGCGTTTTAGTTTGTAAAACCAGAAACCTGGCATGATGTCTGCTTCAGCTAATTTCCGACATCCGCAAAATTAACGACTATATCCCATTGCTGTAGCATTTTGCACAGTTTGAATTCTCCCTCTACTAACCATGATTTACTTGATGCCGTCCGCCCAAATTTCGCCCCATATATATATATGAGTTCATCTGAGTAAATTGGCTGAATTTACTCACGAATTGTTCTTGATTTAGTTCTGCTTCATTCTCATATGTTGATATTTGCGACCTATTCTCATTTTATCATTCTTTTACACTCTCGTCTTCCCGGCAAAACCTCTTCGATTGGAATCATACTCTTTCGCTAAGGTGTCTTGCTACCCTAAATTAATAACTTCAAAAACGCTAATTCTATATCGTTTTTAGTATCAAAATGCCGTATGAATATGTAATAAAATAAGCAGCATAATAAAAGAAATCTTTTGACTTATAGACATTGTTAGTTTCTGTTATATACTCTTCTACTCCAAAAGGTAGACAAAGACACGACTTTAGTTATGATATCATTTCGCATCAACATTTTTCTTCTCTCAATTAAAGTCTTATTTATCTATACCACCTTTTCTCTTGAAGAAATACGTTCTCCTGACACAAAAGTTATAGCATATGGCAACAAAATAAGTTTCATTATCAACAGGAATACAAGCAGCAGCAAAATGTATCTAATTAATCCCGTAGATATTTTTAGTTTGAATCATTCGAAATGCTTTCAAGTACTTTTAGAACGTCTGCTACGAGGGCATTTCTCTCACTTGGCTTTTGGGATGTTAGATATTTGCCTTCAGGCATTTACATATATGCACATATATAACACCAACTCCTTACAACAAGTTCTGCATTCACATTATTCACTCTCGAGGCTCCACTTCTTCATCTTCATGAGGTGTCTAAACACATTCAGTCTCTACATCATGTCTGAAATTCTTACATTTTTGTTTGTTTAGCAGCGTACTAACTCCTTATGTTTCATTTAATGCCGAAATTTAATTTTGTTGGGAGTATTAATATTTTCTTTTAGAAAAATTTATCGCTGGTAGTTTTACTAGAAAAATATTTTCATACTACATAGCGTTTGGGGGTTTTACTATTTTTCCATAGTTTAGATCTTAACAGGTGATATCCAACCCTATCATAATAAACCTGGGAATAACAAAAATTAAGAAATGGATCCACCCTCCTCAATGCCTCTCGATCAGAGTCTTGCTGTCGGAAGTATTTTATCGTTATGCCTAGGACAATCTTAACTGTAAAGTTCAATACACTATAAATCTTCATGTTATGCATTCCAGACCAGTTAACTACAAAGTCTATTTCGTCTGTCTAAGCTGATCAGACATATGATACTCTTCAATGATACCTTTTATTCATTCTAAATCTTTTCAAGATGTTTCCCCATTCGAGTTCATATTCACGTTTCTCAAGTTCACTCATAACATCTGATACAGAAAACAAATGTGTTGTCTGCTTTTTTCCGAGAAAATCTTGTGCATTATTATAGCATTAGTCAAATCGATTACACCTCTCAGAGGAGTGTTGGCGTGTTGCCAATTACTCCTGCACCTGGAAACTTGAACACTTGCATATTTCCCGAAGGCAGTACAGGTTTTTTCTGAACCGTTACATTTATTATTTGCCTCTTCATAAATAAGGAAAATTTGATTGTTGTAACAATTATCCCTAGTGATTATATTAAGTGACACACTCATTGGTTATAGTTTATCCTAATTCCAACACTACATTCAAACCTTAGAGAGACGATCATACCAGAATGATGTCTAACTCAATATTATGTGTCTATTGTATTAAGTTCGCTTACAGCGAGCCTGAACATAATTCATAATTGCTCGTAATTTATTATTATTAAGTCATTTTCGTCATATTTCTATACCTGCTATGGGCGCACTATCAACCAAATCTGCGGGAAGACCTAAGGCAGGTCGTGGCGTGTTGTTATGGCCTCACTTCATGTTTTTTCTACGTTCCCCATCATCCTCAGCGTTGCATAGATAAAGTTCTCCTTAGTGTGTGGGCTGTACTTAATAAAACCATTTTTTGTAAATCTTTTAAGCTGGAGTTTCCAGGGATTCTTTCAATGTGTTGTTTTGTTCCATTTTTTATCATTCCAAGTGCACCTACTATCACTGGTACAACTCTTGTATTCAATTTCCACATTTTTTCTATTTCAATTTCCTGGTCATTATATTTTGACAGTTTTTTGAATTCCTTGGTTGCTATGTTACAATCCGCTGAACAAGCCACATCAATTAATAGACAAGTTTTTTCATTATTATTATTATTATTATTATTATGAAAATTTAAATCAAATCAAAACGCTGAATGGTTGATTATTTTGGTAATTCAAAAACACATTCTTTTTTTTCATTTATTGCCATAACAACGGAAACCCAAACAAACGCTGGAGATAAAACAAGAAATTGAGCAAAATATCTTTGATGGGCTTTCAATTAATATATATCCCTACATGTCAATTTTTGTAACCAAATTTCAAATTGGAATTACATCGCTAAATAGTCCGTATTATCTTTGTACTTTAAACCGAGAGTTTCTTTGTCTTATTTTGATTTTGATTTTTTAAGTTCCCAATACAACCAGGAATGTTCATATCCTCCAAAAAAAAAAAAGGTGTTTTTGTATTAGGAATGACTTTAGAGTTTACAGAATTAGAGGGAGTGTGTAATAAGAACGGTACCGGAGAAAATTATTATTATTATTCTGTTGTTGCTGCAACTGAAATGGAGTAAAAAATATGACAGAATGTACAGTAGTATAGTAGAAGTTGCAACTATAACCAACAGTACACAAGGTGCATTTCTAATTTACATGATTTAAATTTTATTTTTCTAATTTTTGTTTTTTTCATCACAACTTTTCAATTGTTGTGCCTTATGCCTTCTTCAATTGTTTTTATCTCCGCAGCTTATATGGCACAATTTTAATGGTTAAAACAAATAGGAAAAATAGAAAGTATAAATAACCCGAAAAAGTTTTAAAAAACTGTAGGGATGCAAAATACGATTATCTTCTTTTGACTAAAATTAATTCACTTCAAGCTTCAAGTGATGACATACACGTTACGTAATGTTGTAGAGTGACGAAACCCAGTTTCTGAGTAGACCATGAAGTACTAAAGTAGGATTTCACACGACAATTAAGAGAACAGAGGAATCCAAAACTGATATCAAGTAACACGCAAGACAATTTTACTTCGGAAACAATTATACATTTCGCCTTCACGTTTTAAGCCGTCCGAATATCTTGTTTTATCCAGATAAGTTATATTTTTTGTATGGGGTAATTAGGGACAATTATATAGATTTATTTTAATAATAATTTCAGCCCAAGCAAGACGGTACTGACACTGGTGCTCAGAAGGTGACATAAGAGGAGAGTGAAGAGTAAAGAACCAGGTTTCATAGTGCGTCTTAGAATGGTTAAGAGAAGGATGGTAACACTGGCGTGAAAAGAACTGCGAGAGAGTAGATTGGAAAAAGAGAAGAACAAGATACAATGGTTCTCGAAGAAAGTATACAAGATTGTAGCTATCAGGGAAGCAACTTTGAGAAAGGGTTTTTCACAAGCCGTACGTGCGAGAAAAGAAGCTGAGAAAATAGAAGATGTGGTTACATTTGTAAGCTATATATCTAGTTACTATTCTAGTGACTATGTAGTAGGGAGATAATCTCATCGGAGAAGAAGCCGAGAAAATATTTGAAGAAGGGACAAAGAGAGGTAGGTGAGAATGCGTCTGGATTTTAGCTACCAATTTTTTTAATTTAATTATTTGTATAACATAGAAGTATTATTTTGTTTGCTATTAGACATAATTATATAAATTAATATATTTTGTTTAGAAAGTGCCGCTATTCAATATTACCGGTTTCTATTAACATGTAAAAGAATAAAAAATATGGAGATCTCTGAATCGAAAACTGTATCTCTCAAATATGTAATAATGAGCTTGTAAAATCCTAAAAAAAATTCTCTAGACATAAGGTTTTATATCTCGGCAGAAGAACTGGGGAACATGAAATTTTATTGGGTAGGAGGAAAGGTAACCTTTCTTAAAATTACAAAGTGTCACCCTGACTTTTGTGTTTTGGCATTGCCTCATAATTTGGAAAATTATGTTGAAATTACTTTTACCTCTCCTCATAATATTATACATGCGCATGTCGTAGTTTTCCTACCGATATATTTTAGTATTTGCGTTGTGTGCATTTATTTATGACAAATTTGAACAGATCTACAGAATAAAAGTGAATATCGGAAAGGGAAAAAATTTAAAATTATTTTTGATTGGTGGGAAGGATATACGAGTTTGATTCAAGGAAGGGGAAGGTTTTAGAAAAACGAAATAAAAACAATTAAAAAAAATAGTCATGTATTAGCAAATTGTAAAGCAAAGCGTTTTTTTTTCACTTTCCTTGTCCAATTGTGAATTTTCGAAATGCTTCCGGCTGTTGCATAAAACCTGTAGCCACATGCTTAAATTAAAACCCAAACAACTATCGCCAAAGCATACGAACAAGAAATGCCTTATTCTCTCGGCTTATTTCTGGCAGATCGATAACCTCAATGTCCAGAAGGTAGCTTTCAGTTAATCACAGAAAAAAATATCTTCTCGTGATACTGAAACATTGCCAACATCAGAAGACAATAAAAGTGAATTAAGTAAAAATAGCTCTAACATAGAGAATTCATTGTGATATAATTTTGTTTTACATATTTAAATTCCAACAATGCACACACATTTCGAAACTTGTTCTTTAGAATTAAATAAACAGATGCTGAATAGAATCAATCAGAGCATGCGTGAAATTTGGAGAAATTCCAGCAGATTTTTTCTTTTTATTTTTTCTTCTGTTTAAAATTCTCTGTCAATCTAAATTTCAAACATGTATACAAACACATACATGCACACACACGTATAGCCCCCCCCCCATATATATATATATATATATATATATATATATATATATATTCTCTATATATATTATATATATATATTCTCAGATAGAAGTTATCAATAGAAGTTATATATTTTTATATCTCTATATATTATATATATATATATATATATATATATATATATATATATATATTCTCAGATAGAAGTTATCAATGGAAGTTATATATTTTTTAAAACATACCAGAGGAAAAACTATGCTTAGTCGATGCGTTTCGTCCTCTGAAGGCTTTTATCAAGGTTTCGCATTATAGTGATAATGATTTTCCACATTTACACAATTTACATTGTTCAGAGAGTTTTCCCCATTTTTGTTGCCATATTCCCAACGTTTCGGACGTTGTAGGCTTATGACTTCTCCAGCTGATTATAATTTAGAACTGAACCCAATATTGAGGCCAGTAGATTGTTCTAGTCCCAATTGCTATGCCTCTTCTGTATGTATCAGTATCAGTTATCTGCAAGTTTTTGGTCACCTATTGAACACAAAACTTTGAGATCAATTCACTGGATCCACTAGGCCACTTTTATCCACTAGGCCATGTGTCCTTACGGACATCAGTGTATGAATTTTTGGGATTTATTGACTTGATATCTCACTAACCATTTCTTACCAGACCTAATATTACATGGTTTTTCTTACCATCGGCTTTATCAAGCACTCTTCATTGCTAATTTCCATATTGTATTCATTTCAATGCATGGCTGGATTAGGAGATTTTTGACCTTACATATGATTTGATTCCTTAAGCTTTTGTGTTTTCCAGAATGTTCTATGTTGATCTTTTCAGCACAGGTTGCGGTATTCTCATTTTTCCGTTCATATGCGGTCAGCTATGCATGATGTTCGTATTTCACCTCGTGTTAATGTTTTATGGTCTTCCTACCGTCATAACTTAAAAATGCAGTCTGTTTCTTTTCTGATTAGTCTGATTTCTTACTACAGCTGCAAACATTGGCGTACAGAGTTCTTCATTATCTTCTCCTTTATGAGAGTTTTAAATCGGAAGTGTAGAACTAAGTTTGAAGGTCGTCGTTATGCTATATGGATCACAAATCTTTTGTACTTTTCCAACCACATAGTTTAGGGAAACCGAGGATGTTTTCTGAACGTTTTCATTCTTTTACAGCCTTCTCCCTGGCAGAAGACGTCGTAAATATGTATCAATATGACAACAGTCAGAACAATAGTGTAAATAGTGTAAATTAATACATCATTTAAGAAATATAAACAAATATATTTTCCTCGTCTAATTTTATTCACACACACAATGACACACACATATATATATATGCGATACACACATATATATATATATATATATATATATATATATATGAGATACATACATACCAATCCCTCCTATGAATAGTTTATCAAGGCCTCGAAATCCAACAGTTATGTTTGATAATAGTGGAATAAAAGTAAGTCAAATCCGGGATTTTGTCCGAAAGGCACGCGGTGGTTGTGCCCCCGGATTGAATGGGATATCATATAAATTATATAAAAACGGCCCAAGCGTTCTCAGGAAACCTACTAGCCTACTCCAGTGGATCTGGAAGCAGAATATTGTACCGCAGGAATGGTGTTTGGCTGATGGCATTTGGATACCTAAGGAAATGAACTCAAAAGGCATTTCCAAGTTTCGCCCCATATCCCTCCTGAACGCAGAGGGGGAAAACATTTTTTGGAGCCATCGCTCGTCGAATGACAGATGATATGGAATTCCATACTATCAGCCAAAAGAAATAAAACAGAACTCCATGTAGTATGGCTTGATCTTGCAAATGCATATGAGTCAGACCCACATAAGTTGATAAGAATGCCCCTTGAGTTTTTCGACTTCTCTAGCAAGATTAGGTATATTATAATAAAGTATTTTAACTCAGCTTTTATGAAATTCATCGTCAATGCTTACACTAACAAATGGTAACCACTTGAGATCGGCATTATGATGGTCTGTGTAATTTCCCCGTTCTGGTCATGGAGTTAATTTTATGAGGCGCATCAAGCACAGCCGAGGGAGTGATGACTAATGAACAACTGGTCCTTCTCCCTTCTAGGGCTTTTATGGATATCACCATTCTCGTCGCTTCTAAAATTGCTGCCGGTGAATTATTACAAAAATATTATGATCTCTTCACATGGGTAAGAATGAAGGCAAAACTAGAGAAAAGTCGAAGCCTGTCATTAGTTCGAGGGTCGGTCAAGGGAATTCACTTCAGAATTGGTGATAAAACAATACCAACAGTAATGCAAATGCCAGTGAATAGCCCCGGACGGATGTATGAAATCCCTCTGACTGATCGACATCGGGGTACAGAGTTACAGGAAGCAGCTTTAAGGGGTCTAATTTCGATCGATAGAACCTATCTGCCCGGCAAAATGAAAGCGTGGTGTTACCAGCATGGCCTATTACCCCGCCTTTTGTGGCCTTTGCAGATGTATGAAATTGCACTCTCTCGTATTGAGTGCATTGAGCAAGTGATCAATAAATACTTGCGTAAGTGGTTTGGAGTTCCTCCTTGTTTTTCAAAAGTGGGGCTATATACTAATTCCGGACATCTGCCGATCCTTATACACTTATTGGTGGAGGAATTCAAGGTTGGAAAGTTACGCCTACACATGATGATGAGAGACAAGGCTGATAATTGCATTAAGAGAGTGCATCCAAAGATTAAATCTGGTACAAAGTGGTCCGCTGCAGAGGCAACCCAAGAAGTGGAAACCAGCCTACGATTCAGAGATATCATGGGTGTGACTCAAAATGATCGGGCTGGACTGGGAAACACGACGCATAAGTTCTTCTCCAGGGAGAAACCAAAGGGAAAGAGGCGCATGGTAATGGAAGAAGTTAAAATGTCCAAAAAAAGCAATGAATAGCCACTGCTGTTACTCAAGCTAAACAGTGCAAGTGGACAACCTGGAATGATATAGAGTCGATTAAACTTTCTTGGAACTCGTTAATCGCGATGGAGCAATTGGCGTTACCTTTTCTTCTTCGATTTAAATACGACCTTCTTCCAAATGAAACAAACCTCAAAATGTGGGGATACATAGATTCAGATCTCTGTTTTTTCCTGTAAAAAGGACCGAGTTACCTTGTATCATGTACTTTCTGCTTGTCCACAATCGCTCCAGATATATACGTGGCGACATAACAAGGTATTACAGGTGATCAAGGAGTTAATAAGAACACAATGTGAGACAGCAAACCAACAGATTGTGGCAGCCAGGGAGACTAAGATCAGATTTCATAAGGAGGGTGAATGCCCTGCAAAGAAAAATCAAACAGCCCCGAATATGAAGCTGCTGAGCGGAGCCAGTGATTGAGAGGTTACAGTAGACCTAAGGACGTCTCTAAAATGTCCGACACATCTCACAGACAAACAAGCTCCCCGACATCGTATTGTGGTCAGACTCAAAAAAGACCGTCTTCCTAATAGAGTTAACAGTCCCTTGGGAAGAGAACAGGGTAGAGGCGCACGAGCTAAAGAAAAACCGATACGAGTCACTGCGTGCCGAATGTGTGGACAATGGTTGGGCGTGTAACGTGATGCCTACTGAGGTTGGGTCCTGCGGTTTTCTGCGACATTCAGTTATTTCTTTCCTTTCTAAAAGAAGGCATCACTGGCCGGGGTTTACAAAGAGCTTTGCACCGCATTCGAACAACGGTAAAGAACGCATCAAGTTGGATTTGGTCGTGATCAAAACAACAAGCGAACAAAAAAAGCGCAACATCACGATCTAATATGCGCAAATGAGGTATTTGTGTGGTCATCTATAACGTTTTTTTTTCTTGTTCCTTCACGAGAGCGTTCAGGAAATTTCATTGCCGATACAAACTGCAAAGAGGAACGATTGTTTTATTTACTTCTTTATGAAAATATTCAAGAGGGACAATCAACAAGTTTATCTTCATACGCTGCCTGGTGGCAAACGCTGCTGGTGGCGCCAGAGGTGGCGGTCCCGCCATAGCCACCGAAACCGTGACATCACCCCTGGTCGGCGGCTGATGAAGACAGGGTATTGTTCGTGCTAACACACGTTGTATGTTACGAATACATGTAAAGATATGTTTCTGAAAGTACTTGTCCTGATCAAAAAGCATATTAATCAGAAATGAAATGTTCAGTCATTTTTTAAGTTACTGCGTTTTTGTTTTTGCGAATAAGCTTTCAACAACAGTACGAATCTACTCCTATGATTTAAAAAAAAATATATAATAGGATTTTGAATTACACAAGCTTGATCGAATACATTACTCTAAGCATTTATATTGACCATATAAAAAGGCAACTAAAATTACATATGTCAGCACCCGGTTGAAACTACCAATTTTTTGGATAGTACGACTGATATATATTTCTCATTCAGATATTTATGTTCAAAATACTCTAATCCACACAAACACCAACGCATATATATATATATATATATATATATATATATATATATTATTTTTATTTTGCATTTTAATTATTTGATTAAAATTTACTTTTAGACGAGCTCCATCTTCCCCACTCATTTTTGTATGTAAGTTTTCGTGTTCTATTTACAATTTATAATAGAGCCAGCGTAAGCTTTTGAAAAGTGTTGGCCGATAGGTTCCTCAGGTCAAGTTATCATTATAATGACGTCCATTTTGTTTAATATATATATATATATATATATATATATATATATATAATGAGAGGGATAGAGATAGATTAACTCAAATCCTCAAGACAGAAGAAATTAAATATTATTTTCCATATGATAGACTAATTTTGTTTTTCAGGGAGAGTTAGTAAAGAAGACACGAGGGTCAATATGAAAAACGGAAGCCGAAATAAAACAATCTAGGAGAAGCTATACTAACATCAGCAAACATCATCCCAAAGAAACATTGCCGTAGATGAATGAACAAATTAGATTCCTGACATGATGCAAACGAAACAAAAAACAATGATAAGAAATGGTACGGAATGCACAAAACTAGAGAAGGAACTAAGGGGCAAATTGTGGCAGATTATAGAGGAATGGTTGAATGAAAATGTGAAGAAATAATGTGTTACGTCGGGTAACAGAATTATGTGAAATAATACAAAACAACGTAAAATAGTTGTATTGACAGGAAAGAGAAGTAGTTATAAGAGGTGAGGATTAGTAGAATACAGAACAAGGTAATTAGTATACAGTATCGTCGTAGAGACGTGATAGATTGACTAGTAGAACACTTCCGGTACAATACCGGAAATACCCGACTGACTCGCTCACTCGACTTTCTTCTTCAAGGTATAATTACTACTACTTTATATAGTGATTCGAATAGTCCATTTGCGCGGAAAGGTGGAGAGCGCCCCAACATAAAGAGATTGCGAATCACAAGTAAAGTGATATGTATATCATTAAGAGAACTAACAGGACAAGGGACATGCTCATCAAGAGGATACAAAAATCTGAGAGCTTAACGTTCGTCGTAGAGAGAGAAAAATATTTCAACAATGGAAATTATAAGTAGGAGATCACTTCAGCGACGAGAGTTCTCTTTCATCGTGAAAGAAATCTTCTATATATTATTTCAGTTGCTGAAATATTTTTTAAAATTTTTACAATAATCAGAAATGCCGATTAAAAGTGAAGTAATATTGGTCAAATTGAAGAGAAAGAGTAGACGGTATTGCAACAGAAATGCGGACAGCCTCAAATGATTTCTGCAGAGAAATCATGAGAGGTATAATAAATGAAATCCACAACAATGGTGATATAACGGAAGACCTATGCAGATCTATTTTTACAGCACTGCCTAAGAAATAAGGCGGAAAGGAATTTAATATCCACTGAACAATCAGCCTAATGAGCCTCTTAAAAAAATTCATTATCCGGATTCAGATGGATATTGCGCGCAGCAGGATCAAGGAAAAATATATAACAAGAAAAAAGGAAGTTCTCCAAAGACACCGAAACAAGAAGTTTGTTATCAGAAAGAGCAATATAATGAAGTACATGTGTTTTATTGACTACGCAGAAGCGTTTGAGAAAGTATGCCACAAAGATCTGTTCAGTCAGTTAAATGCCATACGTGATATACACTTTGGACTACCATGTCTTGAAAGAGACATAACTGACTGGGCAGAGAATTATCTCGCAGTAGGTTGCCATTGATTGTCGGGAAAACTCAGGATTCTGTACTGGCAACAAACAGCCTGCCTACGGACAGTAAATAGTTTTAGCAGATATGAAAATAGTAGAAATATGTGTAAGACAAAGATGTGCATTCTTTCCGGACTTATTAAGTTTATACAGCGAAGCAATTATGAGAGTACGGGAAATCTTATCAGAATTTACATTGGCGGCCATATTCTTAACAATGATATGGAGATGAAACAGTGCTGTTAACAAACAGAAAAGGTAAACTGTATAACCTCCTACAGAATATAGAGAAGAGTAGCGAGAAGAAATGAATAACATAATTTACAAGATCACTGAATGCATGGTAATCAGCAGAAAGTGGGACCTAAATGCCAATTATAGGTCGGGGATAAGAAAATGTATCAGGTACAGAAATTAAAATACTTTTGGAACTGGTCTTACAGAGGATGGAAAGTGTGACATTGAGAAATTTGAGATGGTCAAGGAAGCATTTCTAAAGCTAATCAAAGTATTGTAAGGTAGAAAGATTTGGTTAGAATCAAAGAAAAATATTACTAAACTACTACTTGACATATGCCTTCCTGTATCGCAGCGAATGTTGTGCAATCTCCTCAAAGATGAAGAAGATCCTCCAAGCAACAGAAGTTTGTTTCTACAGAAGGATTTTGAGGATGCTATAGGCAGAACATATGAGCAACATGGAAGTTTGGAGTCAATGGAAACAAAATAAAACCTATACTTAACATCAGGAAGAGACAGTTAAAATTTTTTGACACGTAATGATAAAGGAAGGTTTGGCGAATGTACTAATAGGGCAAAAAAATAAGAGGCACATTGAATGCACCGCGTGCTATATTTGATAAGCGCATGTGGGTATTTAGCAAAACTGAAATTTAGTGAAAAAAGAAACAGAATGACCAAACTTATTAAAATGTATATGGGACAGAAAGATGTGGAAGCCCATAATCGCCTAAAGAAAGGAAACAGCACATAAAAAATTAACAGATATATAACTCGAAAACAAAAATTAAAAAAACAATCGAAAGAAAATGATATTTTGAATTATTGTACAGTGTGCTAAGTTCCGCACAGACATTTTGCTGAACAATTTTTAACGGTCGGTTGAATCAGGTTATGTTAATATCGATCAATGTAAGATATTGTCTTAAAATCAATAGCATTTTAATACAATGACGATGGGCACTGTACTAAAATGTGCTATGAAATCATTGAAATCATTTGTATTACTTGGGTAAGGTTACTCGCTTAGATGTATGACTTTCTGTGGGCTAAGGTGAAAAACATGATACATGTTACATGATACATGATACATGTTACATGATACATGATACATGTTACATGATACATGATACATGTTACATGATACATGGTACATGTTACATGGTGCATGTTACATGTTACATACTACATGATACATGTTAAATGATACATTTTACAGGTTTTCAGCGTTTACATCCATAAGAATAGAAACATTTTGCGTTTTTTCAGTTTTTTAAATTGGACAGATTAATTTTATTGTTGCGGATTATTCTTGACAAGAAGCGAGCAAAACAAATCTAAACTTATTTATAAATGGAATTGTGTGTGTCTGTTGTCTGTGTCCGTTAACTGTAGACTCCGAAACCGCTGAACCGATTTTCTTGAAAAATTACACAGTTGTACTATAAGCGTCTGCGAGTGTTCTTAGCTAGGTTTTGTGTCGAGTTACCCCAGATAAATATCGAAAACCGATAATCGAAAAAAATCGTGTTATAAAAGAAGTGGTCCGATTTTAATAAAATTTGGCACACTCATAGAGAAAGACATAAGAAACGATATTCAGAAGTTTCAAAATTGCAGTTCTTACAATAGCGCAGGAAATCGATAATATATATATATATATATAAGGCAAGATAATTGTGTGTGTGTCTGTTTATCTGTCTGTATATCTGAACTTTTTCAGCCCTTTTATTTTAGTTTTTGCTTCGGGTTGGGCTCTAAGTAGATATAATTTTAGTTCTTAGTCTCAGCCTTGATACCATTTCCTCAGGGAACTTATTTAGCCTTCAAAATTCAGTTAACGACGGAAAAAACTTATTTGATATCGATTCCAGAAAATCAAAATTTGACTTACATCCATTCACTTTTCTTTCAGTCTACGGTTTCGCTTTAACTGGAAACAACTATTGCTTTATAGTCTTTCGTGCCAACGTCTAAAGAATCTGAGCTCCAGAAGCATAGATTAGTTTTAAATCTTCCATTACACCTGAGCAACGCCGGGCTATACTACTAGTCCCTCATAAAAGTTACTTTTGTAGTAAATTACCTGCTACTTATGTTATGAGATTAGAAGGAAATCCGTCAGAGAAGAAAACGATTAATTCTGCACCGTGAAAACTAACAAATGGCATCAATATGTGGAAGGCTTCTGAACAAGCTTAAAATCAAATGAATAGTCCATATCTTTATTTGAAAAACAATCAAACATTATTGCAGATCTCTTCAAACTTCTGCCCATTAGATTAGTTAGTAAAGTATCAGATTTATTCTGGTCTCTTGAGAATTTAATGATTAACAATTAAATACTTCGAATACAGTGAATTATTACTTGCTACTAAATATAAAATCAGAGATGCGATTATACATAATAGATAAATATTTCAAAAGAAAGGGAAAGCCGTATTTTTTAGGACTATTTTCCTCATCTTTGTTGCAATATGTACGACGTTTCGGTCGTTGTACTCTCTGATCTTCATCAGGTGCTAGGAATTTCGATCCGAAAATTTTATTACAATCACTGGAGGATATGAACCCCATTCCTTGCTTAATGACTCTTCTGAAAGTCATGAGTTATTTCCCTCTTACCCCGTAAACTTTTTGTTTACCACTGCTGTAGCCTGGTATTGAACTCACAGATATTTGTGTCATGTCAAGGATTTAACAAACGTCTATATTTATTGGGCCATGTCCTTATTAGATAAATATAGAAAAATACTAAAGTGAAAGCAGTTTTCTAAATAAAACTATGTATTTATTTATATAAGTGCTTTTATCTTTTTGAACGCAATTTTAATGGATATTCCTATTTGTGTTGAGGCCTCCTTATTTATTAAGTGGGACGCTGATTCAAATTCTGGCGAAGAGTGTGTATTTCATTTCATACAAAAATCTCGTGTAGGCGTCAAAGCTAACCTCGCAGCCGAGATTGAAAAAAGACCTCCAATCCATATCGGACTGGGGTAAGAAATGGCTAGTAAATTTTAATGTTTCTAAAACGAAGCTACTCTCAATTAACCATCATCGACAATCTTACCTACCTCTCATTAGCATGGACCAGGCTTGCCTCCCAGAGAGTAAAACACTACGCCTTCTTGGTCTCACACTTTCAGCGGACCTCAAATGGAATGACTATATCGAATCCATTGCTAAATCCGCTGCTATGAAAGTCGGTTCTCTGTGTAGGGCCCGGAAGTTTTTTCCGTCTAAATCTATCCTGCACATTTATAAATCTACCATCCGCCCGTGCATTGAATACTGCTGCCATATCTGGTCGGGTGCCCCTGCTGTTCTCCTCGGGCTTCTCGATAAGGTTCAGAGGAGGGTCTGTAATGTGATAGATACCGACTTGGCAGACCGCCTGCAGTCTCTCTCCCACCGGCGCGACGTGGCTTCCCTCTGTCTCTTCTACAAATACGTTCATGGCTTCTGCTCCGATGAACTTAGATCACTAGTGCCCCCTAAATACGAATTTGAACGAGATATTAGATTAGCAACTAGATCCCACCCTTTTACAGTGAAACCGATAAAATGCAGCCGTAACTTCTACTCCAACAGTTTCTTTCCTCGCACTTCCTGACTGTGGAATTCTCTTCCAAACGATTGCTTCCCCGACGGCTACAATCTCCAGGAGTTTAAATGTAAGGTCAATAGACACCTCCTAACACACTAACCTGCTCCCATTCTATCAAGCACTCTTCCCAACCCTCATCCTCGCTATCCTTATTCATCTGTCACCTTCCTCCTGACATTCCCTATGTCTAACCATTCCTTCTCTTTACCTTCCCCTATGTAGCCCCATGCGCAATAGTGGCAGTGGAATGCCTTGCTTGGGGTGAAATGATGAAATATATATATATATATAAATATCGAATATTCAGGCCGATAGAAGATAATAAATGAATAGATTTTTATGAAATAAATGAAGCGTTTACTTAAATAAGTTTATCTACTAAAAATTGCATTTAATGCGATAAGATCCATCGAATTAATAAATTTAAAAAAATCTATTACTTAAGAGATTTGCTTTCTTTACATTTGGATACAAAACGAATCAGATATAAAAATGTAGAGAGTAAATGACGAGAAGAAATTCACGGAAAGCACTATTCAACCAGACCTGAGTGTCTAAGTGTTTGATAGTTTAGTCTGTCTAGAACTCGTACTAATTTACGCAGGTTCGAATCCGGCTGGGAATAACATATTTTCTTTAATATGATATCTCGAATATTCAGACCGATAAATAAAAAAAAATAAATGTATTGTTTAATAAATAAACGTAAATATGTGTAAGCACTATTTATAACCATAAACTGATGGAAAGTTAAATATTAAAAAAAATAAAGTCCAAATAATTTAAAAATATATACTTGTTTATTATGAAACATTAAAGAACGTATTGAATACGAAACATGAACTAAAATATATCTGACTTCTATTGATATAAGTTTAAGAAAGAAATATATTAATATAATGAAATATAACGATTGAAATAAATATTTGTCACAGAAAGAAAGCTGTTTGAAAATCAGATTCATATTTTATTTGCTAATTATATGTTTAAAATTGTGAAAATATTTTATTTATGCTGGAAGTAATTAGGAATATTAAATGGGACGCAGGTGCATGTAAGTATATCAGGTCAGAGATTAAGCAAATTAGATAATTTAATTGATTCTACCCATCAATCTTTTACTGAATTGTATAATCGAAATAGTATTTTTGCCACTGTATCATGACACCCGTGAAAATTCACCATAAAATGACTAAATTAGCCGTCTATTCAATAACACAGGAAAATGATTCCTATAAAGAATGAAAGAATATTAAAGAAATTTGGTTCGAAAGAAAGTGTAATGAAATAATATAAATCCACTAGATAAATTTAGTCTTTCGAATTCGTTGTGTCTTATGTAATTTTATTGTATTCTTAACAATATTACGTAAATCTGAATCCCAGTATTTTCAATGATATAGATTTTTCAAATTTTAATGGAATTTTACGGTATAAATCACAAACAAATGATTAGATATAATACAATATCAGTCACAAATTAGTTGTCGTCTTTCTGAGCGATTCCAAATATATCTACTGGATCAAATGAATCGTATAGCGGGATTTGGAAGAGATAACGAAAGGATGAATTTCGAGTTTTAAGAGGCAGTGCAAAGTGGTAGTCCAAGTTCGCCGACGTCCTGAAGGAACACGGCACATGAAGAAGGAGACGCGCTTTTAAATTTTATTTGCTCTGTTTCAATTCTAGTTAAATATCAACATTTACCAAATATGAGCTTGTCCATTTTCCAATAATCAATTATTCTTTTTATTCTCAATCAATATTGACACATTTACTTTTCATTTATCGACGATATTTTCTGATAGTTCTTTTAGGATTGTATTTTTCTATACCTATTCTCTTATAGAAACTCTATCGGTTTATAGTATACGATGTAACGACGTTAAAATTGAAATCTAGGAATGCGCCTGTGAGTGTATGTGAAAGTTTAATATATAAACATATGAATGGTGAGTGTGTTTTCTTATGTCCACTCTGCATTGATTATTCAAAATATGTGACCATCATAAATATTCCTATTATAGGTTTAAGATGGTGGAATTTCTGAATATTTTAAATAGGTGTTCGTGTCATAAGTATATACCTAACTCAAAGTGAAAAATTACTGATAGGTGCGTGTTGTTAGGATGGAGTGTGAGTGTGTTTTATGTATAGATGTTAAGAGAACCTATACGGTTTAAAGTGAGCTTTTCCTGAATATTTACATACTTTTGAAACAGAGGAATCCGCAGATTTTTAAAAATTTGAGAATATAATTTAACATGAAATTCTACTTTTTGTACAAGCAATGCATATATGCTTGTAATATGGCTTAGCATAAAAATAATTAACTTGTCGCAATGTGACTAAATGTATTGATTGCATTCTTTGCAAATAGTTACCCTTAATGAGGCCCAAACATTTCAGCATGCTCTTCGTAGGAGAACGCATATATAATAATCAATACATATATATATATATATATATATATATATATATATATATATATATATATATAGTGTATCGAGGCAGCAAATAATTTTCTAATCATATACTGTTAATTGTATGAGACAATGAATGTCTATTATGCTTAATCATGAGCCGTTCTAAACGTCGTATTTTGGTTTTAATTTCAGCTGAAAATAAAGACAAAAATTAAAAAGTTTTATTAAGTTTGTTCTAAGCTTTCGGAGTTTTAAGTCGACACAAAATAAAATCGTCACTGATAGTGGATGTTATTGTGTTACCATCTTAATAATCTCTCTAAAGATGGCTCATGTGAGCCGAAATCTTAGAACAAATTTAATTATATGGTGGATGAATGCGCGTGACTATATGTAAAACTGAATTCATTACTTATTTTAAAGTTTCGTCTCCCAATATATCTCCACCCATTTAGCCTTTGCCCTCTCACTTCCGATTCCCTATAGAGCTAAGTTTCCAAAGTCCAAGTATTCATTTCTAGTTCTTTCTTCTTTTTACAACCTTATTGCTTACAGGCTATTTCTTTTCGTTCTACGACCGATTTTTATTGTCTTCACAATTTCAGATTCCATGCAACAGAAACTTGTCTTTCTTGCTGGATTTAAACTTGTGAATTTCTTTCCCTGTTCTTGTTTTCAGATTCTATGTAGGAAGATAGTCTACAATGATTGGATTAGAACTGAAAAAAAGGAATTGATTTTATAAGATTCATATCTCAAAAGAAGATAAGATGAATTTCTTCCATTCATATAAAAGAAACGGTAAAGAAAATTATTTATTTTTACTGTTTATTTAAATTCTACACCTGAATGTTGAAAGAATAACAATAATCTGATGAAAAATCGTAACTCGAAAGAATACTTGGAATTTGTTTATTGTATCACATAGACTGAATGTTTTTAACATAATAATTTTTAATTAATGATATCACGAAAGAGAAATTAGAGAAAATGCACCTACAGAATTATTCAAAATCTTCCATCTAATACATAACATCAAATACAATTTTCTTTCAACCTATTCACTAAATATTATTTATTTAGAAGAATCGTTACATGTATTAGATATTCGGAGATGATTATTTATGCTAATTTTTTAAAATGATTTTCACTGTTTTATGAAGATGATGAAAACTCCAATAACATTTTAGCACATAACTCAATAAATGTCAGTTTTAATTAAGCAAACAACAACTTTTATGTAAAATTCGACTTTATCCATCAACCTAGTCTCTTTCTAGGGTGATTCACTGACGCTTCTCTAAGAATTCGCTGCATTTTTAAAAACATTTTGACTTTGACCTCAAAATATGCCTCAGTTTCCGATATAACTTATTCATTAGAGCAAAACCTCTTTCCCTGGAATATTCTTCTGAGGTCGACAAGCAACCAGCACTCGCTGGGAGGGCCATCTCTTTAGAATAGGGTTGATGCAGATTTAATTTCAAGTGCAATTCATGTAGTTTTGCCTTTGTTGCGATCGACTGGTGACAAGGTTCCTTTTCTTGGTGAAGATCACATTTTTCTCTATTTGTGAACGTTGTTTGGAGATTTCAGCCTTAAAACGTAGTAATAATTCGAGACAGTTTTCGCTATTGATATTTCTTCCCTTTTCAAAGTAATTGATTAATAAAATACCTTGCACATTCCAATATACGGAAGCCAAAATCTTGCCTGCTGATAATTGCAATTTTGGTCACTTTAGACGGATTTCACCTGCTGCTGCCCTCTCAGGTGACTGCCGATTTGACTGTTGAGGGAAATGGCGGATCCATGTTTCATTTCAATGTCTTATATTTACGCAAAATTTTTCCTGTTGCTTTAAAATAGTTGAAATCAACGCTCAGAATGGTCGACGCGTTGTTGTTTTTGATCGACTGTAACCAAATGCAGCATCCACTTTGAACACATTGACAAATGTTCATGCAAAATAGTGAATGCATTGTCTTCTAATACGTTAAGTTCCTCTGCTATTTTAAGCAACTTCAATTTTATGATCGCCTAAAACGATCTGAGAAATCTGCAATATTTGTGTCTGTGCGACCCCGTTTAAAGCCAGCATACTACGTCTGAAACGCTGTTTCTATCGAAGCAGTGACCGAATAACACTTAGCAACCATTGCTTTTCTTGAACAGTATTTTTTCTCCTCAGAAAACAATGATTTTTCAACACGCGAAGTTCAGATTTATCCATTGTTTTGAAAATTTGTAACAGTAGCCTCAGTTAAATAACTAATTTGTAAACTAAAATTCCGATTGGGCCCAAATTTTGTCACATATCATTTGAAGGTTAGTTTTTCATGATATAATCATATCAATTTTTATTAGTGACGCAATCTATATGTCAAGTCCAGGAAATAGTGAGTGATATGTTATCATTAAATTAAAAATTAATTACTTAAGAGTTTATTTTATTAAAACAAATTGTTCAAATACTGAATATATGTAGTGAATGACGATTTTGTCAAAGTCGAGATATGTTTAAGAATATGATTATAATTCATAAACTCTTTTCTGTTATCTTATTCTTCATTTTTTTTACTGTTCCCTCCGAGGTAAATGCATAACTGCTAGACATAAAAAGAAAATATTTATTACTGTATTTTATTAGAACTACTTACACAAATCCTGAAGAACCTGTTTTTCATTGACGATATCTGAGAAAATTTGCGTGATTATATTATTGCTGTTATTTGTTGATGATGAGTAACATTATATTGATATTACTTGCTTGCAATTCAAAGATTAACAATTTGCTCATATGAATGTAAGCCGTATTCACATACAGCTGCTAACTTAAAAAGTGACAATTCTGCATTATTTAAATTATTTACAATGTTCGAACTTTTCTGCTCATCTTTATTGTCATATTCACGACGTTTCGGCCGTTGTGCACTCCGACCTTCATCAAGTGATTAGATTTTCAAACCGAACCATTTATTTTGAAGATTCTTTTCATTCCATAGGTCATGCCAATTCCAGATATCTTATTTTAAGACAAACGTCTCCTTTGTTTTCGCTAATGCTGCAGCCAGGTAACAAACAACACTTTCTTTCATGTCACTAACTCAAATCAAGGTCATTATCCAGTTAGCTATGATTCCTTGAGTTAAATGGAGATATCTGTGAGTGGCATGAATCTTGAACATAACACGTACATAAACATATAAGATATATATATATATAGTCATCAACAAGCAGTTCTAATTCGTTGTATCTCATGACATTCGATTGCATCCGGCCAGAGTTGAAACCCGATCGATTACACATCAATCAGTGAATCTACCAGTAAACTACCAGTTTACTCTTCAGGAAATCAGTTTTAGCGTGTTATATAAACGATGTATACAAATAGACATGTGTGCTCAATCCTTTGCTTGAGAACGATGCATAAATAACGGTATCTACAATTTTTAACGACCAACATAAACTCAGATTGCTCAATCGACGGGTAAGAGTGTAAATAGCCATCTTTCCTTAAATTTGATATTGTGGATTTCTATTCCTCTATATCAAAAAAACTTCTTATATCAATGACAAATCTAAATCCACTTTCCTTAAATTTGATATTGTGGATTTCTATTCCTCTATATCAAAAAAACTTCTTATATCAATGACAAATCTAAATCCACTTTCCTTAAATTTGATATTGTGGATTTCTATTCCTCTATATCAAAAAAACTTCTTATATCAATGACAAATCTAAATCCACTTTCCTTAAATTTGATATTGTGGATTTCTATTCCTCTATATCAAAAAAACTTCTTATATCAATGACAAATCTAAATCCACTTTCCTTAAATTTGATATTGTGGATTTCTATTCCTCTATATCAAAAAAACTTCTTGTGGATTGTTTAAACTTTGCTAGGGGTTATGTTAATATTTCGGATTGTGACTATAGAATTATACTGGGTGCTAGAAAATCTATTCTCGCCTTTGATAGTTCTACTTGGACTAAAGGGCCTGAAGATAGTTTTGATGTCCCTATGGGAGCCTATGATTCTGCCCAGGTAGCAGATCTAATAGGCATTTATATTTTAGATATTTTAGGTAGATTTTTAGACCCTAAACTAATAGGCCTATATCGGGATGATGGACTGATATGTATTCCCAATTCCAATGGGCCTAACACTAATAGAATACATAAGAAAATTATCAGAGCCCTTAATTTTCTTGGTTTTAAGGTTGAGGTTACTTCCAATCTCAAAATTGTAAACTATCTAGACATCACCCTTAACTTAAATGATGGTTCCTACCAACCCTTTCTTAAAGAAAATAGTTCTCCCACCTATATAAATAGTTTATCCAACCACCCCAAGAATATTATAAGACAAATACCCAAGATAGTAAATAATAGGGTTAACCAATTATCTTCCAATATAAAAATTTTCAACGCAAGCAAAGAAATTTACGATAAGGCCCTTCAGAAAAGCGGTTTTGTTAATAAGTTAAAGTATGATAAGCCTGCTATAAACCCAGAATCATCAAAAACTAAAAACACCCGAAAATGTAGAAAAAGGAAGATAATTTGGTTTAACCCTCCTTATTGTAAGCTAACTAATATAAATATTGGTAGGTATTTTCTCAAATTAATCGATAAACATTTTAATAATAATAACAATCCCTTAAATAAAATTTTTAATAGATTCACCCTAAAAATTAGTTATTCTTGCACCTCAAATATAGATAATATAATTAATTCCCACAATAAACAAATTTTAATGAAACTAAATAATACGGAAGCTAAATCCGGAATTGTCGACAAATGCAATTGTTATTCGGTGGATTCCTGCCCGGTGCAAGGCAAATGTAAATCCACCCATGTAATTTATGAAGCCCGCATTTCTCCATCTAATAACAAGGACAATTACCGGACCTATATTGGCATGTCCGCGGGCTCTTTCAAACAGAGGCTTTATAATCACAGGTACTCGTTTTCGAACCCTAAACAGAGATTCCAGACGGCACTATCACGTAGGTTCTGGGAAATGAAGGAGGAAGGGCAGGACCCTATAATCAGCTGGAAATTAATAGGCTCAGCTTGTACCCCTAAGGGTTTTCGTGATAGGTGTCGTCTGTGTTTATTGGAGAAGATTCTGATTTTGAAGTATCCTCATCAGGACTTACTTTTGAACTTTAGGAGGGAATTTATAAACAAGTGCCGCCATAGGGCGGATTTTAACTTCTAATTTCAAATTTTAATTTTTAAATTCTAAATTTTTCTATAATTTTTTTAATATTTAAAAAATTTTTAATTTTAATTTTAAATTTAATTTTTTTTTTTTTTTTTTTTTTATGTATATGTGTATATTTGTGTGTGGATGTATTTTTTTTATATATATGTATGTATATGTATATATGTATTTATGTATGTGGGCTATATGTATTTTTGAAAACAAAAAAAAAAAAAAAAAATTTTTAGCTATTTAAATGCTCCTTTTCATAATATTCATTAATATGTATGTGTGTGAGTGCATATGGAATATGTGTATGTATGTGTATATATATATATATGTATATATATGTGTGTGTGTGTGTGTGTGTGTGTGTGTGTGTGTGCATGTGTGTGTACACATGTATATTATGTGTATATGAATTTTTTGTATATAGGTGTGTACACACATATATATATGTGTGTATGCGCTTGTATATGTATATAAGTGTGTAATATATATGTGTGTATATATTTATATATATATATGTATATAGGTGTGTAATAAATTGAATGTATGTGTGTGTTTGTGTATATATGTATTCTTATTCATAGAATTGTGGGTGTATATATATATATATATGTGTGTATATATATATATATATATATATATATATATATATATATGTATGTATGTATGTGTGTACTTCTATAGGTATGTATATAATAATTGTAATTTTTTTTTTTTTTTTTTTACCTAGTGTTGTCTTTATTTAGTCTAATTTCAAATGACCTAATTTTTTTAAAAATAATTTTATTTTAAATCCTATATCTTTTTATTCCCTTTTATTAATAATTATGCCTTTTTAAGTAAAGGCCTTTTTCTAATACTTCAACGTTTTGGGGAAATTAGGTTTTTGAATTTGTCCAGCGTCTGTAATATTTTTTTTCTTTAGTTTCTTTCTTTTACCCTCCCTTCCTTCTTTTATTTCTCTTACCACCTTTTTTCCGTGTTGCCTAAACGGACGTCGATTTAACGTCCGTTAATTTTTAGTTACATTCTCCCTTTTTTTTGCGAACCCAGACGATGTCATTTTTTTCTTTTCTTATTTATTTGATTTTATTCTACCTTTTTCTTTTTCTTTTTCGTTTTCTTTTTCTTTTTCTTTCCCTTTATTTTTATTTTTATTTTATTTTATTTTATTTTATTATTTATTTTTTAATTTCTTTGCAATCTATTTAAAAAGGAAAAGTAGACTAATTTTTCTCCAGTTTCTGAAAGGTTTTTTCTGTTGCTGAGGTGATGTGTCGTCCCCCGTGGGGATCTTCATATCGAAATGGCCATTCAACATCTTTGAATTAATCCTTTATATATATATATATATATATATATATATATATATATATATATATATATATATATATATATATATATATATATATATATATATATATATGCTGTATACACTGCTTATATACAAGACGTTAAAATTTACCTTCTCTGATGGCATTTGGTGTCAGTCGGAGTCTGGCTTAGGGAGTAGAGACTCCGACTGACACCAAATCAGTCGAGTTTCGATCCCGGCCAGAAGCAAGTGGATATGTCTAGCCACACTAATGAGCTGTGATACAGCGAAACGGGCTTGTATGTGGATGACTAATATATTATGCTCTCATTACGATTGAGCTCTCTGGAGAAGAAAATTTTAAAAACAGTTTCCACTTCGGCTATAATGCGTGACTCTTCAGAAATGAATTCAATTCTCTCGGTGACTGGCGTCTGTATACACAGCTCATATACAAGACGTTAAAATTTCCCTTCTCTGATGCCATGCGCCGATGGCTTAGGGAGTAGAGACTCGGCTGACACCAAATCGGTCGAGTTTCGATTCCGGCCAGAAGCAAGTGGATATGTCTAGGTACACTGATGAGCTGTGATGCAGCGAAACGGGTTTGTATGTGAATGACTAATACATATATTCTTGTTTTTGTGCAAGTGTAAAATTTTGAAATATCTGTGAAAGAATATGAACAAAAAACTAAAGGAGAACTATTCTTAGCCGGCGCTGAGTGTCAATGCATTTGCCCTGGTGACGGCAGTCCGTTTGTCGTTATATACAAGCCTGTATGCAGGTGATTTATTCTTTCATTCATAGCTTATGAGCTTTTTTCTTCGTAAATGATATGTTCTACTTATATATGAAATATTGAAAAAATATTTATTTTAATATATATGTATATTTATCGATCTTTATCTCAATATACAGAGCCCCATTAAAAATTTAGAAAATAGATAATAATTAAAATTGTTCACTATGTTATTTTAATTTAAATATATTGAAATGAATTTCAAAATCACTACGACGGAAAATCGAAACAGTACTAGCAACACGAATTGCCGATAGATTTTAGAAGTGAACTGATAAAAATGTTCTTAATTTACCTGTGAGACTTACTGGACATATGCTGATATCTTCAAGGTCACAAAAGAAGACAGTGGACTAAAAAACTGTATAGACAGAATTCACTATGTGCTTCAAGTAAATCGTAAGATATTCTTCTTTTATGTGCTATGTAGAATCGTGTCAAAATTTTGCTAGTAAACCAGCTTGAATCGGGCATTTTCTTATACCATATTTTGTTCAGATTAATACAATCATTTGTCTATTATATAAGCTAGAAACTATTTCCTGTTATGCAAAAAATTGGATTCATGCTTTAGTGAAACAAGAAACATGACATTCACATCTGTTTATAAAAACATTAATCAAAGTGTCACTGCATATTTATTGGTTAATAAACACGACATCTTATTTCTCAGAAACGTTAAGTATGCAAGTTGACTTGCTCACAAGACATTTCATTATATGCCTTGGTTTATCAGTTTCCAATAACTATAGGCGTTCACTAGCTAATTGTAATGAAACACTATGTTTATAGTTTAACATCAAACCTTACGAAACACTAATTCTTATAGTCTGTTTAACATTAACAACGTCCAGTTTATACTTATATTCATTTCTATCAAATTTGTTACTCACTATATTCTACTGTTCTTCTTCTTCTATGTACCGTGTCCATTCAGGACGTAGGAGAGCATGGTTTTCCACATCTCCCTGACCCTGGTGGCTCTTAGCTCGATTTCTCCTGTTGCACGATGCATCCCTCGTTCAGTCACCCACCTGATCAGGTCCTTCAATGTTCCTCTGACTCTTTTTCCCTCTATTTGGCCTGTTATTAACAGGTTCTTCAATCCCTCCTTCCTCATTGCCTGTCTCAGGAACATTAGTTGTCTTTTTCTGATGCTCAGTATTAATTTCCTTTTCATCTCCATCCTTTCCAAAACGTCGTCATTGCTCACATGCTCGGTCCATGATATCCGCAGCATGCTTCTGTAGAACCACATTTCAGCTGATTCAAGTTCTTCCTTCATCTTCGAAAATATTGTCCAACATTCACTGCTATATTGAAGAACTGACATCACCAGTACTTTGCTCTTTGCTTCTAGCAAAATTGTCTTATTTCTTAATACTTTACTCAACTTCTGGAATGCTTTCTTTCGCCATGTTAAATCGCCTTCGGATTTCAGTGTGACACTATCCGTCTTCTGTTAGAACCCTTCCTAGATATTTATTTTGGGATACACATTCCTAAATCAACCTACAATCGTATTTTGAAGCGCTGTCTTTGAAACTGCGAGATTATATTAAAAGTTAAGATCTGACTAAATTCAAAAAGAAACTATCAGAATAAATGTAACATTGAAGCCATATGAATGAAAATTTAACTCAGGTGAGTAGAACATCTTTCTTGCCTGAGTGAGAAGAAGCAGGTTTTTTAGAAGGCTACAACTGCGTTTCAAAGTACAACTAACATATTCAGAATCATGACCCTTCCCCTTTTCTTACTGGGCAAACAAGGCTTAAGTGCAAAGAAGCTGGAGACTCTCCTGTTTCTTATCCATTCAATGTTTTGAGTCAGGTCGATTCAACTTAAAAAAATGCGAGGAAATATTAAAGAAATGTTGCTCCCGTCAATGATAGCACCTTACACTGTAGCCTTTTAGCACGCAGTACCTCGCCCATTGCTGTCCCCTCGCGAAAACATGTAGCAATCCTTCTTAAACCAAGTGAGCGAAATACCCCAACCACTTGTTCTATCTCTCTAAATGTCTGCAAATCACAGGCAGGCTCCAGAAGAATGAGTTTCAATAGACTTTAGGCACCTTTTTAATTTACTGAGCCCTGCGCCGAGATACTGCACTATATATGATTAAAATACTCTTCTGTTGAGTATATGAGAAATATATTTGATTATTGCAGTTTCCCATTAATAAATGGGATTTTACGTTAGAAATCAATGCATAGATATTTTTTTCATAGTTGGATCTGTATCAACTGAAATTAATAGCAAACCCGCACTCCACAAGGGTTCAAAACGTCCATGCATGTCACTTGATTTATACTAAATCATATGTATGTGTGTTTATCGCTGTGTGTGTGTGAGATTATGCTTAGTCATATTGATTGTTTTATTAGTTTGTTTGTCTGTTTGTTGTATACTGAGCATGCAAATGATTCCATTAAAACTAGCTTAATAAAATATTACCATGTGTGGAACGGTTAAAAGGTTAAGAATGTAACTGAACCCAAATTATATATATATATATATATATATATATATATGTGTGTGTGTGTGTGTGTGTGTGTGTGTGTGTGTGTGTGTTTGAGAGGATATTTGTTTATTTTTGTGATTTAGAAATCCAAAGAATGATAAAAGAAAATCTTGTTTATCGTAATTTATTTTTAACGTTATCTTTATTGTAGTATAATGAAGAAGATTGCAGACGATATTGCTATATACTAACAATAGGTAATTGATTAAGGGTAAAATTATTTATTAGTTTTTGCCAGACAAATATTTACACCGAATGATGTATATCAAGTTACTGTTAGGCACAAATAATGTATTCGTTCAGGCATTTGTGTTTTTCTATCTACTCCGAAAAATTCTAAGAAAAAAAGATGAATATTAAGGAAAAACTATAGACTGTGGACAGAGAAAGCAAATATGTAAGAGAACTGTCAGTTTCATAGCTTAAAGAATATATATATTGTGTGTGAGTTTGTGTTTGTGTTTGTTGGTATATGCGATCACGCGAAAGGTTTCGCTTTTATCTGACCCAATTCTAAACTTTGGGCATTTATCCAAATATTATCATTTCCCCGATCGAGGTAGCTTCAACAATTTAATTCTCTTTCCTGCTCTCATTCTTTCTCTCCTTCTCAGACACACACATGCACATGTATATTTTCCGTAAGTATTCATATATTCAGTGGTATACTTAATATTAAAGCGCTTAGGTAATGTAAATTTGTTTCAAAACGAAGCCATGTATTATTAGGGAAGATATGAGAGAAGAATATTCAGCCAATCACCAACATGGATTTGTCAACGAAGCGCGTGACTGAAAGGAGATCATGATCTCAGTTTGACGGCTTAGATGATACTATTCCCATCAACGGCATGTCGTAAAGAAGATTTAATCTTCCTGGGCTTGTTCACTGAATGTGAAATATTTAAGCCGATCTTCCACCGAAGGTAGCGACTCAAAACTGCCTTTTCCAATTCTTTCTGTAACGGGCAAAACAACTTAAATCGTGTTAATGACACAATGCCAGTTCAGCGAGTGGAGTTTATAATAGTGTTAGTTTATGTCTGGGAATGGTCGAAAATGCTTTTTAGATTAAGAAGTAAAACATTGCCTTCAAAATCGGATTAAAACAAAAGAGTTACCTTTTTACAAATGTTATAAATAATATATTATCATTAGCAAGAAAATGTTTCCTGTATAATATATAATCAGTTCCATTTTTTCTGCGATTCGACATTTGCAATTATGATGTGGACCCATAATGGGGGCCACAAAAGAAAAACACGGAACACGGGTTAGAGGTAAAGAAAAATGTATTAAACAGAAATGTAACAAAGAATAGTGGAAGAGTAAGCGGAGCTTACTATCCAGTGGTGTCCGATATTGGTAGTCGTACGCGGCTGCGCACTACTGGTGCTACAATATTTAATCGGCCTTCCCACTTAAGGCAACATGAATTACAAGGTCTTTTTAATGTGGGTCTTCTCGGCCATATAGCCAGGCTAAAAATATATGTCTATCTTTCCCCAGTCATGATTCTACCCTTCGGCGGAACCATGACAGGGTTAGTACGCTGTGCCCGAAGGCAGAGAGCTGATAGTGACAAAGGTAGCACTACTGGTGCTACAATATTTAGTTTGCCCTTCCACATAAGGCAACATGTTACACAGGGTCAGTTATTGGTGGGTCTTCCCGGCCATATAGCCAGGCCAGAAATACCAGTCTATTTTTTCCCAGTCGTGATTCTACCCTTCGGCGAAACCACGACTGGGTTAGTGCTCTCTGTCCGAAGGCAGAGAACTGACAGTGACAAAGGTAGCACTACTGGTGCTACATTATTTAGCTGTCCCTCCAAGTAAGGGCAACATGTGACACATGGTCAGTTTATAACTGGGATTTCTGGGCTATATGGCCCGGCCAAAAAATGGCTGTCTATTTTTGCCCAGTCGTGCTTCTACCCTTCGGCGGAACCACGACTGGGTTATTCGTTTCTGCTCAGAAGCAGAGAGCGCCCTCTGCCCGAAGACGGTGAGAGCTGACAGTGTCAATAGAAGCACTACTGGTGCTACTCCCATAATACTACTAATCACATAGTAATATCGTACTGGAAGATTTCATAATGTAGTTAAGTATCGGTCTCACAACACCCCACTTCCAAGAGCTTTCCTCTATTTTTTTTTCAAAGGGGAAAAAAAGTAAAACAGTTAATACTTCTTCCTCTTGGGATTCACGTTGGGTGGTTGAGTAAATTTTCTTTTTCTCCCCGAGCATCTTATTTCCAGAGAGACTTGGGGCGCGTCAAGATCGAAATGTTCGAATAATAGGTCGATCGGCTCTTCGCAGATATTTTGTGGTGATTTCTCAGATTCATTCCAGCGGCATTTCTTAAGCTGGTTCATATTCTGGGTGTTTTTCGGTCCCTAGACAATATCTTGCCTACTTCTCGGAATGTAATGCTTTTGTAAGCCTTAAAAAGAACATTGTCGCCAGGATTAAAGTATGTTTTAGGTAGCGAGACGGTTTTCTTGAAATTCAGTTGCCGTGGTATGAGTTTATCAAAGACGGACTTCATTATTCTTGCGAACATTGTTTCTGCAGGCGAGCGTTCCATAGGCGTGTTATGACTAGGGGTTATCCTATACACCTGCTTTATCCGTCGGTGTGCCTAGTCTCTTTTTTAGAGCTTATTTTAGGTTGTCCACGAAACTCTCGGTCTGCCCATTCGGATGATACTGATGCATCGTAATGTTGTCCACTTGATACGACATACAAAAGTCTCTGAATTCACTTGATGTGAATTGAGTGCCATTATATGTCACTACACAAGCTACCACGTTAACTGCGCAAATAGCTCGTGTAAAAATCCGATCGTGCAGTTGGTGGTAGGTTTTTTTATATTGCAGGACCTCAGGTCATTTTGAGTGGCTATCTGTAACAATATGGTAATACATGTTGTCTAGGGGCCCTGCGAAATCCACAAGAATTATTTGCCATGGATCGTCTGTGCTTGGCCACGGTTTTCACGTCGTGGTCGGAGATTTTGCTGCAAGCGCACATCTCTTACAAGATTCTATATTTGGCCAATATACGTAGCAGCGCATGAGGCTTTTCGTACGGCTCTTTCCCGGATGTCCCATGTGAACATCCTTGAGGGTTTTACTTTGTAGGCTATTTTGAATCACTACCCGCTCATTATACAGTAGAACATCCTAACAGAGGGAGAAAACTTCAGGTACATTTAGTTTTTTTTGCGAATTTTGTTTTTTATACTTGAGTAACCTTGAATATTATTTGTAAAAGGTAGCTGTGTATTGCGTTTCATTCGCTGATGTATTAATGCCAGCTCAAATTCTAGTTCAACACTGATGTGGGAACCAGTGGGCTTAAAGGAGTCTTCCGTCTCTACTGATGAGGTACTGGAGCTTTGGATTTCGGCATGGGTGCGTGTCTTGAATATTTTTCGCCACTGATGTTGGCCTAAAGGGGGGCCAGAAGGAAAACACGGAACATGCGTTAGAAGTAAAGAAAGATATATTAAACAGAAAAGTTATAAAGAAAAGTTCAAAAGTAAGCGGAGCTTACTATCAATTGATGTCCGATATTGGTAGTCGTACGCGGCTGCGCACTACCGGTGCGACAATAATTAGTCGGCTTCTACATTTAAGGCGACATATGACACAAGGTCATTTTATGTGGGTCTTCCAGGCCATATAGTCCGACCAAAAATATTTTTCTATTATTCTCCAGTCGTGATTCTACCCTTCGGCGGAACCAGAGAGCGCTCTCCGCCCGAAGAGCTGCCAGTGTCAATATTAGCACTACTGGTGCTACAATATTTAATTGCCCCCCCCCCACTTAAGGCAACATGTGACACAAGGTCAGTTATATGTGGGTCTTTCAGGCCATATAGCCAGGCCAAAAATATCTGTCTGTTATTCCTCTGTGGTGATTCTACACTGGGTCAGTGCTCTTCCATCAGATAGCTGATAGTGACAAAGGTAGCACTACTGGTGCTACATTATTTAGTTGTCCCTCCCACTAAGAGCAACATGTGACACATGGTTAATTATAAGTGGGTTTTCCGGGCTATATGGCCCTGCCAAACAATGGCTGTCTATTTTTCCCCAGTCGGGCTTCTACCCTTCGTGGGACCACGACTGCTTTAGTGCTCTCTGCTCGGAAGCAGAGAGCGCCCTCTACCCAAAGGCATAGTGCTGACAGTGTCAATAGTAGCACTACTGGTGCTACTATATTTAGCTATCGTTCCTACTAAGGGCAACATGTGACATATGGTCAGTCATGACTGGGATTTCCGGGCTATATGGCCCGGCCAAAAAGTGGTTATTTTTGCTCAGTCGTGCTTCTACCCTTCGGCGGAACCACGACTGGGTTATTGCTCTCTGCTCGGAAACAGAGAGCGCCCTCTACCCGAAGGCAGATAGCTGACAGTATCAATAATAGCACGACTGTTGCTACTCCCATAATACGACTAATCATATAGGAATATAGTACTGGAAGAGTTCATGATGTAGTGAAGTATCGGTCTCACAACAAATTACTGCAACAAATTTGCAATTTTGAAATGAGCAGTAAACTTTCATTGAAATTTACAAACATATTCACTCAAAAATATATTTTACGTCCTCGATCATAATAAACCAATCATAAAGAATATTTACTCAATATCTATCTGCATGTATATTTTAGAATCGAGCGAAAAATAATTCCAGTTAGTACAGCTGAATTTGGTTTCTCCTATGTGATAGATATTACTTAAATATTAGATAATTATGAATAGTTAGTTTTATGAAAAGTTTTTCTACTTAACATATTTCATTTTGTAGTACATCTTCACTCTAAGGCATTCTTCATATAGAAAAAAATATATATATATATATATATATATATATATGTATATATATAAAATAAAATAAATTTTCAATATTGAAAAATGTTTAACGAACATTTCAGCATAAAATCCCTAAGAGAGATTTTACATCACCTCAGCAACGGTCCTGCTATTCAAAATGGAAAAAAAAATCATAATCATGTATTTTTTTAATATTAATCAGGATCAGGTTCTTCGGATTTACCCTCCTACTTTTCCGTTTTGGATTAATGTATTATAAAATATAAACAGTAGCTACTCTGGCATATACGCATCGCTCATTCAATAATGAATTAGAGCAAGAATTGGGCGTGTATAATGATATACGCGCTAAAATGTCTGCCTTCTTCCACCGAACGCTCGTAGCCCAGGGGTAGAATCGCCGAGTGACGACAATTCGGTCGGATTTCAATCCTGGGTAAAAAAGCAATCGGGTCTAACCGTAGTGATGAGCAGTGATACAGCGAAACAGATCTGTCTGCGGATGACTATAGTATATATATATATATATATATATATATATACACGCTCTCACACCCTGATTGAGCACATTGGAAGAATGTTAGACTTTGAAAAACAGTAGCTCCCCTGGCATGTACGCATCGCCCCTTCACTAATGAATTAGATCACTCTGGCTATTGGGCGTGTATAGTGATAATATACATGCTAAGATGTCTGCTTTCTTCTACCGTGTGCCTATGGCCCAGAGGTAGAATCGCCGACTGACGCCACTTCGGTCGGGTTTCAATCCTGGGTTAGAAGCAATCGGAGTCTAACCGTACTGTTACAGCGAAACAGATCTGCCTGCGAATGACTGTATATGTATATAAAGTATATAGAAACAGCAGATAATTTTCAAAACATATACTGTTAAATATAACAGACGGTGAATGTCACTTAGGTTTAATCATGAGCCGTTCTAAAGATCGTATTTTCAGGTGAAAATAAAGACAAATATTTTTCAACATTTGATAATTTTGTTATGCTGGTTTTAACCCACACTTAGTGAAATCACATTTCAATCTGGTCACAACGCATGACATTGCATTTAGACATTATTGGAAATAATTTTACGGTTTGTTTTAATGTTTCCTACGAGTAGATGCACAGTTAGATGGATAAACTTTTATGTTAAATTAACTAAATAAGAATCAAAGAAAGTGAGAAATAACCACAGAGAATATAAATAATGAAAGAATATGTTGCAATTTTTTTGAAAATTGATGAAACGATAAAAATGGAGAAATCTGATTGTAGACGTTAAAAGGAATTACTATAAAGAGATGAATGTAAATTATATGAGAAAATTATAAATAAAATCTACTTGATAGTTGGACAGAATGTATAACTGAAGCAACAGAATTAGATTTACAAGACCTCACAAAAAATAGAAAACTGAATATATACGTTTCGTCAGGCTTTAAATGCATAGACTAATATAAAATCGGAATCGATATATGGAACTCAATAACGCCAGTGGAAACAGGAACAGTTTAGATAAATATTCACATTTGGTAAAATAGTTGTAAATGTATTTTGTTTAGGCTAGAAACACAAGCAAATTATGTAACATTAATTACTGGAATAAAACGCATAGATATTTATACATACAAAACGATTGTGAGGAAAAATGTCTTCAGATATTAAACAGTGATCAAGAATATTTTCAATTTATTTTTTTTATAATAATATCGCACAAGTAATGCATTTTACTGCTATAGTTTTGCATGGGGTTACATAGGAGGAAAGTTATGAGAAAGATTGGCAGGTTATATGGGGTGTAAGAAAGTGGGTAAGAAAGGGATGAGAATACTGATGATGGTGGAGTGGACGGAGAAAGAAGCATGAGAGAGAGGATGAAGGGTAGAGAGATAGGAGATGACTATTGACTTTAAACATTTGAATTTTTAGTGATAATAGCTGTTGGGGAAGCAAGTAAACGGAAGGAAATTCTACAGGCGGGAGATGCGAGAAATATATGTGTGCTTAAAAAAAGAAATTTATGGATGACTGAATAATCTAACAGAATTAATTAATTTACATGTGTCATCCGAGGAAAATGATATATATAAAAAAAGAATTTCTTAATTTAACGAGAGTCGACAGTAAAATAATAAAAAAGAAAAAAACATGTGCCAGGATGATCTCTAAATTAATGTTTCGAGTTAAAAATATTGCTCACTAAGACAATCAGAATTTTAAGTATTAGATATTAAATTTGCTTAGATCATCGGCTGTTCATTCTATCTTCTATTAGACTGAAGCGCAAAATGAAAATTATTTAAAAATTCAATTCAATTAAATCATATGAACATATTTTCTTAAAGTACTATGACTATCTACGACCCTCCATAAATCATTTTCGTATATTATCTCGAAATTGAAATTAATTCTTAGAAGATATCTTAGAGTGGTTTCGAAATTGCTTCTTCATAGTGTGAAACTCAGAGTTTTTTTTCTGCCCCTTAAACATATTGCGTAAGAAGGATATACAAATAATATAGTCACCTATTTATCCCATTGCTGGGATTAAGAATTTAAGGAAATACTGGAAAGGTAGCGTCCGTTAGATTTTTTCACTGTGAACAAGGTATTTTTATATTTAATATCTAGACTGTAATTTTATATTTACTAAATCTAGCCCCAATGCTGTGTAGGAACTGATGAAGCTTTGTGCCGGTAGATCGTGTTGCATCCATTATCAACGCGTTGAATATTGTCCCCTCGAACATCCCTATAGCCAAATCTTATTTATTTTTGGTCTCACATATAAAGAACAGGCGCCATACACTAATACACATTTATCTTCTTCAAAAAGCATGCCTTCAAAATATCATATTAAAAAATTACGCCTTGACTGTTGACTGTTGGGATATACGAAAATACCCGAGCAAGAAAATGCAAAGTGAATGAAAATAAAAAAAGGAAAGAAAACAGGGAGAGGAAACAAGATTCTAATTGGTGAACTTCAACGAAATTTAGAAAAAAGGACAATGACTGATTACAAAATTTTGGGGTTGTTTCTGAAGAGACAAATAAAGATATATCACCAAAGCAAAATTACAGTAAGATTATGTGTCGTAAAAGTTTAAATCTGCTCAATCTCCCACTAGCGAGATATTTTGTAATGTAATTTCTAGCATAACGTATCTCGTGACATTTTTCGTTTAAATCCCGTGAGAATTTGACTGAATCATCAGATCAGTCGACCTATTCTATTACGCAATTTAAGAGTTTACATTTTATTTTAGCAAAAGAACAAAGAATAATGGCGGGATCTTTATTATCATTATTATTATTATTATTATTATTATTATTATTATTATTATTAATAATAATAATAATAATAATAATAATAATAATAATAATAGTCAAGCAACATGAAGAAAGAAAAAGAAAAAAAGAAAAATATTCAATAATAAAAGAAGGCAGTAAATACAAACAAGATTTACATTTAGTAGATTCTGTATAAAAGCAAAACAGAAGCCAAGAACCAACTATTGCGGCAAAAAATATGAAAATGAAAGCCAAATATAAAGATCTTGAACAGATGAAACAACGCCGGCAAGACAAACCTCTGCATGGCCAACATCCATAACGTGCCAATAAATCAAATGTTGATAAAGTTAATACTCATCGATGGTTACGTGCATCTGGATTAAAGTCTGAGACTGAAGGCTTTATTCTTGCAGCGCAAGAGCAAAGTCATTTTCACTAGAAATTTTCAGGTAAATATTATACATAATAATGTGGATCCAAAATGCAGGTTCTGTGATAAACACCAAGAAACAATAGACCATCTAATCTCAGGTTGTTCTGTACTTGCTCGAAATGAATATAAAAATCGTCAAGATAGAGTGGGGCAATATTTACATTGGACAATGTGCAAACATTATGGAAAATCTGTAAACAAACACTGGTATGAACATTAGCAAGTACCGGTTACAGAAATAGAATATGTGATCATTCTCTGGGATTACACCATCTACACATAGAGAAAAATTGAAACAAATATGCCGGACATTATTGTTAAAAACCCAAAAGAAAAACTTGTTTATTAATTGATATATTGATTTTATTTTGCTGTTATGGCGAGAATATAATTGTATGAGAATATTTTTATTAGTTGATTTGTGGTGGACGATTTTAGCCTATTGACACTCTAGTGTAATATGAAATCTAGGAACGTAAATGATACTTTTTTCCCATTTTATAACTAAATTCTACGTATTTTGCCTTTGCTTAGTTTATCTACAAAGCAAACAAAATAGTTTTTGCGAGAATATATTAACAGAACGTTTTTCAATATGAAGGAAATGTGTTAATGGTTTTGTTAAAAGTAATTGATAATGGTGTCGGTGTCAGATGTAATATGCAAGCAAAATGCTAAATGTATATAATATTTTGAAATAAATCCAAAGATATAAATATCAAAACAATATTTTCTTTTAAAATGATACCATATTGCTATTTATATTATTTACATTAAGTGACTTCAGTGACTTATTCATATTCGATCGTCGGAGCAAATTATTTTCAACAGTTATACATACATTAATCTCTTATTAATAATCAATTTTGGCTTTTAAAATAAATCATATTGGTCTTTAGCTTTTCCTTGAGATTTTTGTTTAATTAATGATTTCTTTCCCTTGACTATTAACTTCAGTCTCCCTCTATTAATGATGGACTACAAGATTTTTTATCAGATTTGGCAAGGTAATATATCATGAGCTTTGCCGAATGAGAGGGAGAATTACCTACATGGACATGAAATTTAACTAAAAACTTTATTATTTGTCGATATATCTAAGATGAGGTTAGTATTTAGAGAATTTACATTATTCAGACGTTTGTCCTCATCTTTGTTGACATTTGTAAGACGTTTCAGCCGTTTTACGCTCCGGCCTTGTTAAATATTTCGAAACGAAAACTTTATTACAATCACTGGGGTAAATGAACTCCATTTCTTGCTTAGTAGTCATGAGTTATCTCCCTCAAACCCTGTAAGTTACTTGCTCACCACTGCTGTAGCCTGATATTGAACGCACAAATTTTGGACCGTTACAGGACTAACCAACCTCTATATCCATTATGCCATATGTGTATAGACGTTTATATAGACGTTAGTTAGTTCCTGTGACGACCTAAACATCTGTGAGTTCAATAGCAGGCTACATCAGTGAACAAGTAACTTACATAGTTAGAGGGAGATAACTTATGACTAAGAAAAGAGACACTTCTAAGCAAAGAACGGAATTCATGCTTAATGATTGTAATAAAATGTTTGGTTCAAAATTCCTAGCACCTGAACAAAGCCAGAGCATACAACGGCTGTAACGTTGTAGAAATGCAACAAAGATGAGAACAATAGTCCGAATAATGTAAATAATTTTAAAACCGAGGAAATCTTCGTCTCCCAAATATATTAATTATTTCAATTTACCTTCCCATATTGGATAGACCGTTATTATTACTGCAACCCTAACCCAAGTATTATTTCATTTACTCGTACTCGCAATATTTAGGCCACCTCCGGGTCTATATATGGTTTTATTCATAAGAATCACTGCTAATAAATACTGTTTCTTATAATTTATCTTTCAACTTTCGTTTTACTGAAAAGTTTCAATTTGTGATGTCATTTTGTTTTTTTTTTAAGGTGGAAGAATAAATGCTTTCAAATCTTATGATAATATATCCAAATATTTTGCATTATCTCTCTCTCTGCTTACATTGACACTACAAGATTTTATTACTTTTTGCTTTTCAATCCACTTTTCTTGATTATTAATAAACCAGGGCTGTATTTGCGACATTCTTAAAGCATCTTCTTATTCTTGCTCTTGCCAATATTTTCGTTTTTTTTCTTGTATTATTCTTTAATCCGTGTTCACTTTTTCATAATTTCCAAAGTTGTTTTCCCTTTAAACCAAAAACTGTATAAGATCTTAATCCTCTTCTGAGTTCATATCTTTCTATATAACCTATGGAGATCGCGAAATTTCTTAGATAAATATATAGCAATATATAACAATATATATATATCTACAAAATGATTTACAATATGATAAAACATTTCAGTGGTGTAAATAATATTACACCAGAAAATTAAACTTATGAAATTATTTAAATATATATATATGAACAGAAATTCACATCTTATATCTATCAATAAATATATGTATAACCTGAATTTATTTTTCTTTTATTGTTTTTTACTAGCAATGCTAATAAAATGGTATTTTATATAATGCGGACCTATATCTCTCACACGATCAATGCGTATATCTGTCTTCGTCAATACGATACCGAACGAAAGAAATGTGGCAAACAGGTTAAAGTTTTTAAAACATTTATTCTAATGAAAATGAAATGTATGTGAAATCATATGTCCTTCATTGACTAGAGATCCCGCATGATTAACTTTTGAAAACAACTTTCCATATTAAAGAATCATTTTTACCATTCATAATTGTGGCTGATGCTAAACGACAGGGAAGAAAGTCACAGCGCCTATTGTCCTCACGTGTTCTGTTGACAGTATTTGGAATAATTATATTGAATCTATTTTAAGAAATCCATGTCACTATGTCGCGCTAGACTATTTTCTTGCCGGAATCAGGTACATTTCTAAGTGTGTAATTCGTCAGTGCACCGAATGTTGCTGTCACATCAATTCTGGTACTTTTGACATGATCTAAAAATTCTAAGTTTCAGTTATTTTCTCACTGCTATATCGTTACTTTCCTTTGCCTTTTCTATAAACATGATCAAGGTAATAGTGTCCAAATTTGATGCGTGTCGGCTCAGTATTATTTGATATCTCGCTTTCATAAATTGGCTGTATAAACCGATATATATAACCACAAACCCTATGCTAAGTGTTTCTTCTCTTAAACGTCTAACTTGTGGAACTCATTTCCGGCTACTTGTCAACTACCAACCCTCAAAAATTTTAAAGCAATGTCAATCGTCATCTACTGTTTCAATGGCTCTTTAGTTGTTTATATTATTTTAAGGAAGCCCTTGTTTTTCATGGTCCTTTAAATTACAAAATAATGACCCAAGGTAGGGAATTGATCTAAACGTATAAAAATTAATTAATTAATTAATAAATTAATAATAATTTTGTATGGTGACTCTTTGGAGAAATCAGTCAAATCTTGATATAATATAGAAGACAGAGTTTGGGCCTGTGTTTATGTTTAACAGCAAACAACTTGTCATGTCGTTAGAATCATACAATAAAATAGGTACTTTCGTATTTCTCTGATAAATCTGTGCAGGGTGATTTGCAAGTCGATAACTTTTATTTTCTTTAAGATAGTGGTTAGAAATAAATGAAATATATGTAAGCAGAGATGAAGTTGATGCAATATGTATTATTAAAATAGACGCGCCATATCACACGTACAAATATAAGCGCGTACATATACATATTCATATATATGTGTAATTTCACCACAAGCAATGCGATAATGCTTCTAGAAGTTATAATGTTACAGGGAGTTATTATGAATGAAAATAGGAAGACTGAGAATGGGGAACAGGTTAAAGAATACTGAATATGATTATTGAAGTTGCATTTAAATTTCTGGAGATTGTAGCAATCAGGTAGCAAGAAAAAAGTGCCATTCAGATAATTAAATGCCATACTTCCTACATTCTTGTGTAATCATGTCCCTTTCGCTTAATGACTGGCTAGGCAGAAGGTCTTCCCGTAGTAAGCTGCCATTTGTTTTCTGCGGTAGACTTGTCACCAACGTAGGCTATAAAATCCAATCTGTCTTGATATTTAAGCAATTGCATGAGATAAAAACAGCTGTATTGAGACATTTCTTAAGAGGGATTGCGCTTACTTGAATGCAACTAATTCAACTGGCATTGGAAATCGGCTCTCCCATTTATCGATCTTAGCCGATAACCACTTCGCCATATCGGACATAGTAGCACACTTAAATTCTTGTCGAATTCTTGAAGGAATTCGAAGTAAACGTCATATAGAATGTCAGCTATTTCAGGCAGTCCCGACCTTACGTGTTTGAAGTGTGTTCTCACCAATTCCTGAGTAATATTTTTTGCATTTTGCTTCTTTTTTTTTGTTGTTTTTATTAGTTTCATACAAAGCAAGTCAGTACTGTCACTGGTGCACAGGGGGATACATAAGAGGAGGGGAAAAAGGTTGCATAAGAGGAGAGCTAACAGATAGAGGAACCAAAAATGAACAGGGGGTGTCAAAGAATTGTTAATGGGAAAACTGGTGTGAAGAGAGTTGCGAGAGAGTAGAGTGAAAAGGTAGAACAACAACATAATACAGGGTGTGTTGGAGAAATGATAAGAGGAGGATGGTAGTCAAGGGGTAAGGGATGGCAATTGACATAGCATTTAATGTCTTCGAGATTGTAACAATTAAAAATCAAGTATACAGAATAGGAAAGACGATTCTAGAGTAGAAATGGGGGAAGCATTTGGTTGTTTTGACTGTAAAAGAGTGGGAACATTAGCCAGTGTGGTTTCTCGAGTAAATTCTTTAAGTGGAGCACCATGGTAATAAGCTCATCGGAGAAGAAGTCATTAAAGTATTTATAGAAGAGCCAGAATGACGATTGGGAACGATTGCTTTGCAGATTCTCCTATGGATTCTGTCGAGAACCCAAAGATGAATAGCAGGGAACTCGACCAGATGTGACAACATATTCAATGAAATGGAGTGTGGTTGATTTGTGTAAGTGTAAGATCGATTTAGGCGAGAAAAGAAACCTACCTGGCCTGACACAGTGACCCATATTTCCTAGCTGTAGGATTAGCTATTGATTCCCTGTAACCATTCTAATTGATGTCGGCTGAGAGGGTGAGGCTGAGGAGGCGTATTGTATTGTTTTGTGGACATTAGCTTGATCCATGCTGATGGGAGTTTTCCATTTATAAACTTTCCATATTTTGCAGAATATGGCGATGCCAATAACTTTGATATAGTCTTGTTTTGTTTTCTTAAAGTCTAAAACGTTTGCCTTATTGTATATTTTAAACGTACAAACAATATGGTTGATAATTTTCCTATCAGGAAATCAGTTTTTAGTGACATTTCTTTGCTAATTATTAATTGAGAAAAATATTTCAAATTATTTTCAAATAAATGAAATCGGTAATGGTAAAGAGGTCGATAAATTCACTTAAACAGGAGATACATTAACACATCTTTTTTATATTAAAAATATTTAATGATGCATAGCAAATGATCAGGTAATAACTATCACCTGGTTTCAAGAACACCCACGACGTCTATGGACATGTAGAAACACAGGGGGTGACTGTAAAACTAGATGGACTACATAAACAATAAGCTGCAGATTCAGAAATGCAGTGGTTCAAAGCAAAGTCTATCCAGGCGCTGACTCTGGAAGCAACCACGTCCCAGTAATCTGCATATTAAAGATGAATCTCCGGAGATTGAGGAAGCCTAGTACAGCACCAAAACTGAAATACAACACACTCGTAGATGACCTCAACCTACAAAAAGAATACACTAACAACGTGAAAATCAAATACAAAAAAAACAATTGGAAAAGGACACTCGAAATGAGACTCGCTAAAGGAAAGCAATAGTGACACCAGCAAACAATATTGCCTCAAAGTAAATTAGGCGCAGAAAAAAACGGGTGGATGACTGAAGAGGTTCTGGGTATGATGCAAACGAGACAGAAAATTATATGCAGACATAGAATGGAGTACAGGGAAATACACAATGAAAATAAATAAAATCAGACAGGTTAAAGAGGAATGGCTCAATGACAATTGTGCAGAAGTAGAGAGATTGAGGAGGAATAATGAAAGCAGACATACATAAAGAAATAAAAGAAATGACAGGACAAAAACCTGCTCTTCAACAGGATGTATAAAATCTAAGGATGGAACAATCATTTTGGAAAAAGTGGAAATATTCCAACAATTGGGAAGAATATATGAAAGATCTTTTCCCTGACAAGAGAGAGCAACCGATAATACACAAAGATGAGGACGAACCAGAAACATTAAAGTGTGAAGTGGAATCTGCAATAGCCAAACTGAATAGAAACAAAGCAGCTAGACCAGACGACATGGTAATAAAGCTGATGATAGCCCTAGAAATATTTGGTATAGAGAAAATTACAGAAGTATTAAATGAAATGTATAATAGTGGTGTAATACCAAATGACCTCAGCAACTCGATCTTCATAGGACTACACAAGAATCCAGAAGCAAACGAGTGCGAACTCCACTGAACCATCAGTTTAATGAGCCATGTAACAAAACTGATCGTCCGAATCCAGATAAATAGAGCGAGAAGCAGAATCAGGCCAGAGATAGGACAGGAACAGTTTGGTTTTGTCAATGACACTGGAAAAGGTAATGTCATATTTATGATTAGGAACATCTCTGAAAGAGCAATACAAATGAAGAATGACGTATACCTGTGCTTTATTGATTATGCGAAGGCGTTTTACAAAATTCGTCACAAAGGATCGATGGAGATACTCGGCAGTCTTGGACATAATTTGGGAAAGACTTAAGATTAATCAGGAATCTTTATTGGCAGCAAGATAACTGTATACGGACAAATAAGGAATTCAACAAATATACAAAGATAAGGAGGGGTGTAAGACAAGGGTGTGTCTTCTTATCGGATCTGTTCAACAGCGTGAATATTTTCTGGACCCTAGAAGTTATGTCTGGATTTGTTGTCGGAGGCGACAATTTAAACAACCTTAGGTACAGAGATAAACAGTGCTGATAGCAGACACAGAAAGGAAACTACAAACCTCTCCTACAAAAGGTATCTGAAAAGAGTGATAAGAAAGGACTAAAAATACACTGCAAGAAAACTGAATGCATTGTCATCAGAAAAAAGGGCAACCCAATATGCCAAATACAGGTCGAGAATACTAGAATCAAGCAGGAACATAAATTTAAATACCTGGGAAATGTTCCAACAGATGACGGAAAGTGTGACACAGAGATCTGAAGGCGAATTGGCATGGCGAAAGAAGCATTCCAGAAGTTGGGTAAAGTATTAAGAAACAGGACAATTTCACTAGAAACAAAGAAGAGAGTACTGGATTTCTATGTGATATCTGTTCTTCAATATGGCAGTGAATACTGGACAATATCATCAAAGAGGAAGAAAAAACTTGAAACAACTGAAATGTGGTTCTACAGAAGGATACTGCGAATATCATAGACCGAGCATGTGAGCAATAATGAGGTCTTAGAAATGATGGAAACAAAAAGGACATTAATACTGAACATCAGGAAGAGACAGCTGAAATTCCTGGACATGCAATGAGGATGAAAGGCTTGGAGAACCTGTTACTAAAAGGCTAAATAGAGGGAAAAGGAGACAGGAGAATTCAACGGACAACACATTTGAAGGACCTAATCAGATAGATGATTGGACGAGGGTTGCATGGAGTAACAGGAGAAGGCGTGCTAAGAGCCACCAGTGATAGGGTGACGTGGAAAGCCACGATCGCCTACTTCATGAAGGGACAAGGCACAATGAAAAAGAAGAATATTTAGAAATAAGTTGTTTACCTTTTAAGTAATTAAGACATTTTGGTTGACAAAATCTGATTAATTTTCCAGTTCGGGAGATATCACTGTGATTTTTTATGGAAATGTATATATTCCACTCATGAATCGTCAATAAATATATTTTATCTCTTCCAGTAATCCCATCTATAATTTATCAGTTGATATTCAAATAGACTAAAGGTAAAACTTGTTTAAACCTGTCAGGTTTTACCGCTTGTTTATTCATGCATTAAATGATATCATTGAATTCACTAATGAGCTAAAACTTTTATGAACTATCTATGATTTTATTGCAGTCCCCGAATGACTCACAACCACCAGGATGCTAAATAGAAAAGATTGTTACTCATAAGTTTAAGCAAACCTTCTGATCTCCCTAATTCAAATGAATGGAAATACAATAAAACGTATGGCATGATTGAGAATGGCAAATCGATCCATCTTGAAAACAATTCATCTTTATACTATTTTGTTAGCATTAATGCAATATAAATTTGCTGCTTATCAGATGGTGCACGATTTGGATAAAAAAACAAATTATAGCACACTTTTAAAAGTTCGTTTTATTCTTAAGATTCTTTTTTTTAATTTGTAAGAATTGAAAAAATGTTTTAATGTTCTAATTTGGATTATATAATTTATAAGATTCTCCAACAAAAATCATGTACAATTTAGAAAAATGCCAAGATACCAAGATGGAAGAATGCTTCTCACTATGCAAAATGACATTTAAGCAAGAATGAGAATGCGACGTAAAATATCCTTGATCATACATGGTGCAAAGAATGAACCCTCGTTTAAATGGTGCAAGAATGATATAATTAGAAACATTACACAAAATAGCTTAAAATTTTAAAGAGTAATTTTATTCAATAAAGCCATCATTGATTTCGGAATGTCCTGCATCTCTTCCTCATTGTTTAAGTTGTTATATGCTGCCGTAATCTTTGCCTTCAGTACAACATTGGTTTTAAATGGGGATGTGTTGATCCCTCGCCCCATATATAATAAGAAGTTTGCAGTCTCTGTCTGAGGAGTTGGGTGGCCAGATGTAAGGGATGATGTGGTCGCAAACAGTGTCTGACAGTCATGATTTGGTTCCCTGTTATGTGGCATGCTAGCGTATTGTGTTGCCATATATAGAGTTTTCTAGCCGCCACCCGCTTGACCACCGGTAGCATTTCGTTTTCAAGTCATTTAATGTAGTCCTCTGTGTTTCTTCTTTATTTATCCAAATGTTAAGTGCGAGATATCCGAAATGTCCCTACGTATTCAAAAATAGACTCAACCAACTGTTTCTGAATAGTCTGCAACCTTTTAATATTGACGCCCCAAATCAATGAAATGTTTGTGTTGTATGTTCCGCTGCGAATGCAAAGAATTAAAGAAAGCCGTTTCTATATGTCTGGTAGAGTAAAATACGTCATGGTGATATTTTCTTCTCACAGACAGTGCACATATTTTTTCTTTTTAATCATATCTCTCCGAGCAAGGCGGTAACGCCACTGAAGCGCAGGGGGCTACGTAGGAGTGAAAAGATTAGAAAAGAGAAAGCCAGAGTCCACATCCTAAACAAGGAACAAGGGATGAGCCTCTTCACCTGTTCAATTAACGTGGGTGGAGTGTGAAACGGGCGATAGTTTAGTCTATCTACCCCAATTGAAAAAAAAAGAAAAGACTGAAAAGATTGGAAAAGAGAAAGCCGGAAATCACATCCTAAACAATGAACAAGGGATGAGCCTCTTCACCTGTTCAATAGACGTGGGTGGAGTGTGAACCGGGCGATAGTTTAGTCTATCTACTCCAATTGAAAAAAAAGAGTGAAAAGATTGGAAAAGAGAAAGCCGGAAATCACATCCTAAACAAGGAACAAGGGATGAGCCTCTTCACCTGTTCAATAGACGTGGGTGAAGTGTGAACCGGGCAATAGTTTAGTCTATCTACTCCAATTACATATAACCCCACTATAGTGTCCAGTCGACAAAATAAAAAAAAACACTAGCGTGAATATACTCTCTTGTGTCTAGACATCTAATGTATCTAACTTAATTTGGTTAAATTCAAGGTATTTAATTTAATTTGATTTAAGGTTACGATTGATCCTCAGTGATCTCAAGACAATCAATTACACTATTTATATTCTTCAAGATATCGTCCTCATTTTCGTTCTATTTCATGACGTTTCGGAACTTCTAAGTTGTGGCCTTCTTCAGGTGATTTATTTCGTTCACCTGGGAAGATTGTTTTAGTCCCATTATTGATGCGTCTTTCAGATGTTTCACTATTAGTTATCTCCCTTTAAATCAAACCGCGAAGTGTTTGTTTGAACTCACAACTTGTTTGGCTCAAGTTGCTGGAGGATACACGGTCCAGTAGTTGTAAAACACTAGCTGGAACCAAGGACACTTTCCAAAATGGTGAACAGAATAAAGAGTTTTATATGAAATTACAATCACATGACAAATAAGAAAGGGAAATAAGAAACAAATTAACAAAAATAAAGATTAAAATTAAATGTAATATTAATTATGTGCATTCATAAAATACATATAACTAAATAAAAATAAACAATTATTTAATGTTAACAAATAACACTATTAAATAGCTACAAATGATTGCATTTCGATTCAAAATTATTTCTACTCAGTTGCTTGCAATGTAGTTTCTAGCATAACCGTTACTTCCTACCAAACTAAGAGGTAGGCTATAAAACAGACGTTACTAAATCAATGCGTCAATGACCAGTATATATAAACTCTCTATAGCCACTATTTTGTTCGGATCTGATTTAGCTTGTCCTCTAGGTAAATCATAGCATGATCTATAGGGAGATATTTTAGGGATGAAGAATATTTCTTGACTCCTAGTGTACGTCCATCTTTATTGCCTGATGTTGTTTGTCCATATTTAAAGACAAGTTTATCAACAAATCACAGAATATATTTAGGCGGTCACGTCCTTCTATCGTTAATCAGTCGTTGGCAGTTATTCAGTCTGGAACAAACTTCGTTTATGTATGAAATTTAGGATCCTGTTAAGGAACAGTACACTGCAATTGAAAAATACAAAGCAAGACTCTAACAGTTTCTTTCACTCACTTCCAACCTGTGGAATTCCCTTCCATATACTTGCTTCTGTGACATGTAAAATCTCCAGGAATTTAACTGTAAGGTCAATAGACATCTCCTATCACATTAAGTCGCATCCATTCTCTCAAGCGCTTTTTTCATCTATTTCACCCCCATTCTAGTTATTCTCATCCGTCTATTACTTATCTCCTGATTTTTCCTGTACCTAACCCCCTCTTTCTCATCACTTTTCCCTATGTAGCTCCTTGCGGAACAGTGGCAGTAGAACGCCTTGCTTGGGGTGAGTTGATTAAAAAAACAAACAAAAGAAAAGATGCAGAGAACCACTTCTGCATGAAAGAGATAATCATACTAATTCACACATAGATGCTTCGGACTTTTTTAAAATGGGTTTCTGTATCGCCGATGTAGACAACATGTTCTTCTTTAGTGAAGACGTTTTGCAAAGTGGAACAAAGTCACAAGAATTTTCGGTTTACGCATTTTTATTTGATTTTGATGGTAATAGATATTTCAGTTGGTGGAAAGATTGTAATTGATTTCTTTTGTTTGAAGAGTGTGGCAATGTCATCTGCATTATATACTTACGGCAATGTTATCACCATTACGTACTTACGGCAATGTTATCACAATTACGTACTTGCGGCAGTGTTACCAGCATTACTTATTTACGGCCAGCTGTTTGTATAAGGAATGCTTTGTAGATATTGAATAATGTGGGCGGCAAAACAGATCCTTGTGGAGAACCATTGATCAGGGATCGGTTCCTT
>JBBBDQ010000677.1:2477500-2602500 GCA_037127315.1 Ascarosepion bandense | reverse complement strand
AACGACAAATTTATTCGATTGAAGAGAGTCAATTTTAGACTCGAAACACGTGTATCGTCACAAACACCATTATAGACAATTAATGTTTCATAACATGATTAATTACAAAAACAATAAATATACACATTAAAGAAACGTTCACGGCTTCACACATTTTTATTCTATACTAATTTCTCTCGTTGGAACAATCCTATTTCTTTATACACTGCTGATCAAAATTTTAAGACCACTTAAAAATCTTTAAAAAGAAATATTTTTTTATGGATCGATTTTAAACTCCTCCTACTAAAGCTTAACAATACTACAATCTAAAAGGTTATGGAAACAAAAAGCTATATTCCAAACATTTTATTTAGAAATTTATATTTTTATAAAATGAGACGATTTACACATAGGAGAACGTAAGTTTGCTTGCTTTAGGCATGGTCACACCTTTTCGCAGTGATTGCTAATCTCTAACTGAACTAAAAACACTGGAATTACCATAGATTTAACAATTTATATTCCTGGTCTTATAATTTTGATCATGCGTAAATCGCCTCATTTTATAAAAATGTAATTTTCTAAATAAAATGTTTGGAATGTAGCTTTTTGTTTCCATAAGCTTTTAGATTGTAATAGTGGTAACCTTAAGTGGTAGGAGTTTAAAATCTATCTGTAAAAAAAAAATATTATTTTTAAAGATATTTAAGTGGTCTTAAATTTTTGATCAGGAGTATATATATATATATATATCGGGATGTAGATTGGGCATTGATAGGTACAAAGAGTTTGTCTTTAATAGTGCAGATTCATGCTGACTTTTAAATTTCGTGAGGACACTGATATGATGTTCTCACTCGTCAGTGCTCTTTGTGTTTAGCCTCGGTTTTTCTTGTCTTCATAAAACGTATGTGAAGAAAAATATTTTATTTACTAAACAGAGAAATAATAACAACTTCAGATTTCCATCAACAAATCTCTACCACAACAAATCGATCAAATCGCATTTAAAAAACACATGAAAACATCATAACCAAAATAGAAACACGAAAATAAAAATTACATTCTAAACTGAACTATAACAAGACCAAAGAAAATAAATAACTCAGAAAAACGATATATACAATCTGATGAATCTAGAAAAATCTCCAAAATGAACACTAATAACTATAAAACATTAGCTGCAAAAGAAATTGCCTAATTTCTTAAAATCAATAATAATAATATGTAAAACAACATAAAAAAGCTAAAAACAATAGTCATATAATTTCATCCGTAAAATCAACGGGATTAAAACTTTTTGGTTACGTTCAGTTTCTGAGAACATAAACTTGTAATGTTCCCTTATACCCCAGAAGAACCTGAATTTTCATATATTTTAGTGAACGGTACTTTACTCAAGAACACATGACTTAAGCTCCTAATAGTCTTGAAGCTCCCCGGATACCTCAAGTGAATATATAGGAGACCTGGCTGTATATCCTGGAAAATGGTCGTATCTCGGGACCATTATAGTAAATATTTGCCTCTTTTTGCTATTCTTTAAATTTACAAAATCCAGATCTGAGAGAAAATGGAGAACGGCTCTCAGATTGGATGTGGAGATTCTCATTCACTTTTAAATATTGATAGACTTCAAAGCATCTACATCTTTCTATAAACATTTTCTATCAGGGAAATCTTTGAAAACTTACTCCTAATCCATCGCTATTTCCATCAAAAATTTTCAAATTATCTATATTTATTAGTTCCACCAACACTAACACTCCAAGTCCTCCCACGCCCTGCACACTAAGGCAAACCATCCATATTTCTTTCGTATTCAATCAGTTTTAAACACACAGCTAATCTTTATGAACAGCTTCATTTTAGAATCGACTTCCAAGATTATGCTTTATCGGGCACTATAATCATCTTATGTCTAGTTAGTTTTTCCACACATTTTCGTATTTTGCGCCTTTTACCTCTTAATCTTACTACCCAAACAGAAACTTCTTTAGTAACACTCAACATCATATCGATTTTGAGTTTTGTTTAGGGAGAATATTTGTAGAAAGAATAATAGGATACCCAGTCCACTGCCACTTAATGAATAACTTCTAGATTTCTGGCCTCATCAATATTGTGATTTAGAATCATTTTAGCTCATAATTGGGGGGGGGTGTCTTTTGTTTTTTTATTTTGAAAATCCTTGTATTTAACAAAGGTAATATTAAGGGTGTGTGGAACTGATTCGCATGTAAGAAATAATAGTAATAGACATAGACTAAGATTGCAACAAGTGGGAAGAAAAATATAATCGAACTCAATTCTCTAGTATCCTACTGTAGAGTTAATCAATGCTGAGCAGTGTTCTATTTAACTGGCGCGTGTATTTTTTATAAATTTTATTCAGTAACATACAGATTTCTCATTAGAATGTATGTTCAGCAGGCCTCAGCGGTATATCAGCAGTTATGGTTTAGTTCTTGGTGTCATTTTTTGTTTTTATTTATTTATTTATTTATTTATTTATTTATTTATTTATTAATTCGTTTATTTAATTGTTTTTTTTGGTTACATCCTGCGCAGATTTCTTATCTTCGTTACCAGATATATCCGTATGGAAATATCTGCCTAAATATTACACCGATTTTACAATACTGACGCGTTTTATTAACAGTAGAAGAATAATGATTTATGTTTTGTAGGAATTCAGTTATCGTTTTTATCCTGCACCAATCAAGAAATTAAAACATAAATATCAGTTTCTGTAGTTCTTTATGAAGCAAAGAAGTTTTAGTTATTACGGATTTATTTCATATAATTTCCGTGAATATATATTTTCATCAATCATTATATATATATATATATATATATATATATATATATAAATTGAAATTTAGTATATCATTAAATGTAAAAGAGAGTGCACTTTTAAAGAAATATTATATTGGTTCATCAGTATACTATGTTGCTGGGAAAGGTAACTTTTGATATTTCATACATTATTTGTTAAGTCCGACATGTTCAAATTCCTTTTTGTATTTTATAACATTTGTTAGAAAGATTCAATTTAACAGGGGACAATTGAAAGTAAAATAACTACAATTTATTCCGAATTTCCCTATTAGAAAGTTGTTCAGCGTTTGTTCCTTCTTTTGTAAAATGTAATTTTAAAAATTTTAGTGTCATTGTTGTTGTTAGTAGATTGATTACATTCCATCAAAGTGCAAACTGTAGTCAGCTTGTTCGGAAGAGTGGATTGTAATTTTAACGTTTAGAGAGATGTTTCCTCATAGCAACGTCGACAAAGCAATCCTATAGAAATATCCGCCATCATAATTTTCCGTGATACTTTTTACTTTGTAGATCTGTTTTCTTCCAAATCTAACGATCTTCTAAAAGTTTCGTAATGTTTATTTCTACCCGGGTATATGTACATCCTTGATAATTATAATGACGTAATTTTTCAAGAATTCTTTACGAATTCTTTACGTAATCTTTTTTCTTTTATGAAACTCTTCCTTAGAATGCCTGTCAGTTAATTGTTCTATCAATTACTGATACCCAGAAATGTATTCTATGGTTCGTCATTTCTGAGAAAATGCAATTTATGTAACATTATCACTTTAATGTAAAATTTCACTCATGCATTTTCGTCATAAAAATTCCTTGTTTTTAACATGAAACGTAGTAGTGTGGAACGCACGGTCTTAGTAGATTTCCCATATTAACGTTGTTAATTTGACGTTGGATAATAATGGTTTTCCGAATTAACTAATGGATTATAAAATCATACTTTTTATTGTAAAATAACCAACAGAAGTAATGCAATGTACGTACAGATGCAAAAATAACATTATCATTTGCTATAAATATCAAATTCCTGGTAACTTTATGCAGGATTAATTTTTTTAGAAATATACAACACCAATTTGCAAAATAATATATTTAAATAATATATTTAAATTAATTATCTACTGTAAAACCATTAAAGCCGCTACCCTCATTATTAACACTAATGCCTCAGCAGCAACATCCAAATAACAGAGAACCGATGTTATTAAGAATCCACATCCTCCGAAAAGAACTGTGGTCCTGGCCAAATCAGTCAGTTACGTGTCATACGTAATCCATGCTTGGGCATTCATGTCTGGAAAGAGACATGACTGACTGGGCAGAAGATTATCCCACGGTAAGTTGCCTGGTTACCGACCAGTAAACTGGTTACCGACCAAGGCTATAGAACCCAATCTGTCCTATTATTTAACCAATAACTGGAAGCCATAGACGGATTAATATCTTTCCCAAGGTTATTTGCGAGTAAGTGAATGCAATGAAGTCAGCTGCATTTTGAACTCGGCTCCCGATTTCTCGTTCCGAGCCGATATCCAATGGACCACAACGCACACTCCGCTGGCCAAATAGTCTTCATAAATAATTATATTGGCTATATCACAACATGGCTAATAATATTATACACGTTATATATCTCTCACATTTCAATACACATCAAGATTTACGAAACTCCATCCGAAATATGCTAATTAAGAATACAAATATAATAACCTCATTCACATGTAAAAAATATGTTAAATATCATGCAGGCATTATCGATAATAAACAGAAAAATCCAACACAAAATAACATCAACTACGAGCACGATCATAATTTGCTAAACGTATCAACCTTTTTTATAACAATGTATACACATATATAATCCATACATAAACTTAAAAGTAAATAAATCACATTGGATAATGGCTGAAATATAATTAAAACCAAACGGACATAGAGAATATTCAGACAATTTCAGCATAAATAAAGTCCAGAAAAAATGGTTATAAGCACACAAGAAAATTAAATTAAAACACAGTTTAATACAAATATGCACTGGTCTAATATTATTATTATGACCAGAAAATAAGTAATTAAACAATCAATATATATAATTAAACAATCAATATATATATATATATATATATATATATATATATATATATATATATATAACTTCATTAGCTGTCTCTCGTAAGTACATATGCGTTCATAGATTTCTACTTGGCTCTGTTCTTGTCGCTCTCAATATATTTTCTCTTGGTATCTCTTCTAAACACCACTACGCCAACCATTTGTTCAGACCTAAAAAGTATAAAACCTAAAATTGCACACGTGCCCCGTCCATGGTATCCTCGGCATCCTTCTATAAAAACACTTTTCTGCTGCCTCAAGACACTCCTTCATCACTGATGAGATTATTAAACGTTCACTTTCATAGCGAACGAGAGATATCACATAGCAATCATACACTCTTTTCTTTCGTTCTAATGAGATTTTCCTGTTTTTCTGTACTGTGTTTAGATTCTTAAATGCGTTTTTTGGCCATACTAACGCACCTTTGGATCTATATGTCGCATTTTCCATCCGCTTCCAAAAAACTTCCTAGGTATTTGAATTTTTTACTGGTTTTGTCATACATTCTCTGACTTGTAGTTGGCATATTGTGTTCCTTATTTTGCTGATGACAATAAATTCAGTTTTCCTGAAGTTTATGATCAGTGCTTTCTTCTCACTTTCTTTTGTTACACTCTATAGAAGGTCTTGCATTTTCTATTACGTGTCTGCTCTCAGCTTCGTGTCATGCGCTTATCTGATATTGTTGAGATTGTGGCCACTAATGTCGTATCCGGACAAGAAATTTATTTCTCCCATAACTGTTTCGCTATACAGGTTAGAAAGATCTGGTTAGAAAAGACATTTATCGTATTCCCCTTTCTATTTTTGCATAACTGTTGTGTTCATTTTCTATCTGTACAAAAGCAGTTTGTTGCCAATATAGATTCTTGATTATCCTAACATCTTTTCCGGAAATGTCGATGTTGTAGGCTATGTCTATCAAGACTTTGTGTCGTAGTTTGTTACTTTGCGTAGTCTATAAAGCACAGATAAAGGACCTACTGCATTCGTATTGCTCGTTCAGATAGCAGTTTGAGCATGAATAGTGAATTCCGCATTCCGATATCTAAAACGAATCCACATTGTTGCTGTCCTATATTGTTTTTACCCCGGATTGAAACCCGACCGAATTGGCGTCAGAGCTATGGGCGGTCGGTAGAAGGATTCAGATTTTCAGCGTGTGATATACCATGTACTTCTACACCACTAGTGAGACTGTTTAATTCATATATATATATATATATATATATATATATATATATATATATATCAATCCTGGGTTAAAAGCAATCGGAGTCTAACCGTACTGATGAGCTGTGATACAGCGAACCAGATCTGACTGCGGATGACTATATATATATATATATATATATATATATATATGTGTGTGTGTGTGTGTGTGTGTGTGTGTGTGTGTGTGTGTGTGTAGTGTATCAAAAACACATTTACAAACTCTGGAATCGGGTTCCTCAAACGAAAACAAAGAAAATGTCCACACAGTCATATGGTTTGAAATATTTCGTTTGTGAATTAATAATTTGATGTTTCCGGTGGTAGCCGTAAAATGTACAATCCAATATATAATCCAAAAATAGTTTACAAAATCTGAGGATCAGTTTCTGACATTAACCCTCTAGGGCCATTCGTATCATATTTGATACAGTATGAAAACAAGCCTTGAAAGAGAAATATTTTATAAATTTCAAATAAAAGCAGTACTGACTGCTCAGTCAATGAATACCAAATGTTTCCTTATAGGGTAATACCAAATGTTTCCTTATAGGGAAATACTGTATCAAATATGATACGAATGGCCCTAGAGGGTTAAAATAAAATATCATTATATACATATGTTCAAAAAACCAACGTTGTTTGTACCTCAACACACCAACGCATAACTAATATTCACCATTTGCTTCTGCATAAGCAAAACCCGTCGGATATTTGACCGCCGGATACTTTCACATAATCTCACAAAGTGTCAAATTGTTTAGAATGTCACCATGGTACATTGATGAAGCGTATCTGAATTTTTATTGTCTTATATATAAAACAATTATTTGCAGGGAGCCCAAATATAATAATCCAGATGATTGCTCTTGGGTGAATGAGCAGGCCATGAAACCAGTTCTTCCCTAATTTTGTGAAAGTATCTTGGATACGCATTATATATATATATATATATATATATATATATATATATATATATATATGGGGTTATGTTTATGTATCTGTTTGCCAATTATCAAAATTTTGTCCGTATTTCACTCACCGAATTGAGAATATATTCTCGAAGTTATTGGTAAAGACGAGTAAGAAAAATGAAATTATATAATCTTCGAAAATTAAAGAATATTTCTTAATCCATTTCTCAAAGAAATTACATAAATTAACCAGAAGACATATACGGCAGAATGCATTTCTCTATTCAAATGTTTACTAATATAGATTTGGAAGAAACAAGTACAATTCATCAAATCTTATTGCATTAAACTTCACTTTAAATTACCTGTATTCTGCACACCATGATGGCATAGTCATCGACCCCGTTTAACGTCATTACTGTGCATTCACGATCACATGATCCCCATAGACATAGGGGCACCACAGTGTTTCATCTAGATTATCAGTGGTGTAGCTAACCATAAGATAGCCACAATGAGCTCAACCTTCTCCAGCTTGGTATAAAATTCAGAACTTTACTTCTCCTAGACCGATTGCCACACAAGGCTGTCTTTTTTGGCTACTGATTCGTTGCTGAACTGGAGAGAAGAGATTCATACCATTTCCAAGGGTATTTAATTTAATTTAATTCGAAATAATAATAATTCTTTGAAATTTCTAGAATATTTTTAAAGAAATATAAATATCTTTTGAGATTGGTTCTTCCATCTTTCTCATATACTGAAAGAAAAATATTCTTCAGGTCATTTGATTGCAATACAGCACAGTGACGTCCGTTCCGCTTTCTGTGTTATTCTAGAATCACCTGTTGTTATTTATGATTGTATAATGTTATTCACTTGCATTTGTCAGACCACTCATTTGATTATATTTTCCTTCTATTTCGTCAAATAAATGAAAACAAATGAAAAACAAATCAAGATTAGATTGATTCGTATATTTTTTCTCCAATTATTTAAATTACAGAAACTCAGTATTGATATTTTGCATAAAAATTATTGCTAGAGATGTTGGATTTAATTTACATAAATGCCCGTATTACCTCAGAGATTTATTTGAGATGCTTCTGAAATTTGACTGACGATATTATTCTTTTTTTTATGAATGATGATGAGGCAAAATCTCGGAAAGCGAAGGTCATAGGTCTTCTGCGTTCGGAATATATCTGATCCGTTTTTCTGCACCTTTACATCAGCTTTGAATTGTAAAATAGTTGACGATGTTCTCTTCATATCTAGTGCATACGTATAGACTATATAACTGATGTATATGTAAGACAGTATCATCAAGGAGGAGATATTAAAATGTGTATGGCAAGTACACACGCTTGATTTTAGTTCCGGTTTGGAAAATTGAATGAGAATTAGTCGTCTCATTAAATGATGTCTTTCATGTCTCGTGAAAAGATGCAATCAAATTCCAGAACTTTGAAGGTGAATGCCATAAAACAGTTCATCGCAAGAGCTTGCCCAAACGGGAGATATATAATTTGGCGATTTCAATGCTTGAGACACAACAGGTTGGTGAAGTATTTAGAGATTTGGTGCTTTTTATATTATGTACTAACTAAATTAGATTAAATATTTCAAACACGAAATATTTCTCTCGTATGAATATAATTTGATTATACGTATTCAGACAATGGAAATATTTTAATCAAATATACAAATACAATGATCAGTGAAGACGAAAACTGTAGTTATTTAATTTCATTTTGCAAGTATTTTTGTGAGGATATAACATACCGAACGATATATTCTAGAATATAATTTTATTGCTAACAATTATTCAACTCGCATATATAAGAGACAGCGGTTATTGAATACCGTGTTAGTCAATATTTTGTGTCAATTACTTTGGTAGTTTATAGTCACTGACATCAAATAGCTGTTGAAACAAGTTTTATGATTTATACATTCATATTTATACAATTTCTTTAAGTTTCTGTCGCTATTACTATGATGAGGAATTATTTTTTTAGAACATTTATTTGGATAAATATTCTCACCTTTTTCGATTTTCTCAACCTTCAATTTCTGTCATGGAGACCAATATTCTGTGGCAACGTGGCGAGAATTCCGTGAATTGTACAAACAATGTTCGCCTAGACATCGACAGAACATTTTGTCGCTGTAGAGTAATAAACCTTTAAATTGGAAATATCCTGAAAGTTACTCAGATTTGTATTTAGATCGGGTAGGACAAGATAACAATAGATCAAATTTGATCGAAATATTCAGATATAATTCAGATAATATTTAGATTATCGCCGAAAAATTTTATAAAATGTTGAAAATAATGAGTGACAAAAATGAAGAAAACTCTAATACTGAAGTCTAATATATCCATTGAATATATTCGAATCTTGGTCAGTTGGTTCTGTTTACCGGTATATCTTCTTATAAGTATTTTTCATGTTGAAATCTAAATTCTTTCAACAAATCTGTAAGCCTCCAATTACAGATTTAATAATTTGTTCGCCATTTTGTTATAAAATAAGTTATTGTTAAATCTATTATAAAATTTATTATTAGACATTATGTTTTAAATAGTGTTGGCAACTTTTTTATATATAAAAATGTATTTTTATACTTTGACAGTGTTTTTGTCTAGAGTTAAATATTTTTACCCATAGCTTGGAACCTAAAAGTTGCTACAACCTCGAGTAAGGGTGGAACAACGATCATCATCTGGTCGGGTGCCCCTTCTATTCTCCTCGGGATTCTTGACAAAATACAGCGAATAATCTGTAATGTGATTGATACCGACTTGGCTGACCGCCTGCAGTATCTCTCTCACCGGCGTGACGTGGCTTCCCTGTGCCTCTTCTATAAATACTTTCATGGCTTCTACTCTGACGAACTTAAATCACTGGTGCCTTCCAGATGTGAATTTGCACGAGATACTAGATTGGCAACTAGGTCACACCCTTTTACAGTGAAACCGATGATATATAACCGCAATTTATACTCCAACAGCTTCTTTCCTCGCACTTCCCGCCTGTGGAATTTCCTACAGCATGCTTGCTTCCCCGACGGCTACAACCTCCAGGAGTTTATATGTAAGGTCAATAGACACCTCCTATCACACTAACTCACACCCACTCTCTCCAGCTCTCTTCCTAAGTCGTCTATCACCCTCCTTCTGACATTTCCTATACCCAATCCTTCTATGTAACCCCCTCCGCTATAGTGGCAGTGGAATGCCTTGCTTGGGGTGACACGATTAAAAAAAAATGTGGTTCCACATTCCTCAAAACCTCCAGCTTCTAATTAAGATTTTCTGCCGGGTGTGGTTTATAGTGTTACCCAGCACTCATTCGAATATAAACTATTTATTGCCATATGTACTAAATAAACACACGCGCGCACCCTCGACAGACACAAACACAGATACACAATATACACACACCCATATATATTTGTACGCGTGCATGTTTTCGTGTGTATGTTTGTGTTTGTGTTTGTGGTACTTTTTGTGACGTACATTAATTTGTAGAGCTCAAACTTGTTCTATGAATGGGTAACTTGATTCATCGACTTAAGAAAAACATTCTTACTTGAAGAAATGTCGGTTTTAAGAGTACCAGACGATAAATTCTCGCCCGATTAATTTCATTGGTCAGCTGGAAATTATACGATATCTATAGTTTTTGAGCAAATATTCTTGCCTCAATTCGACTTTGCCCCATTAAAAACAAACGAATCTTAATTGAAAGCCGAAGAAAATTTCTAATTTTCACCAATTTCCGGTGATTCAATCAGATGAAAAAATATTCTTCAACCATGGGAGGAGTTAATTTATGTAGAAAATCTTTTTTTAAAGTGATATGAAATATTTGTACAAGGAAAACAAAATTCTCTATAATTCCCTAGGAATTATTTTTCTATCCGCTCTTGCACGCGACTCTTTTGGGACTACTTGGACACATTCCTTTCTTGATATTTTATCGTTGTACTTTGCTTCTGATATATTCGCTTCGTTACATATTTCAGAGAAACGCCTGAAATTTCTTGATGAAAGAGCAGACAAAATATACTAGTAATATAAGTAAGAATATATTTTTTTTAATATTTGTGTAAATATACCCGCGCTTCTTTGCCTATGAAATATATGACGTAGGCGATCATGGCATTTCACTTGGCCTCAGACATCTCCTAACCTCTTTACTTCTCTACTAAAATCATTAGTCAACTTAATCACTGTTTTGCAACTGTTATTATTAAATTCATTTAATTCCTATGTATTTAAAAAAAATGATTTCTGATTGTTTATATTTCCTGTCCATAGTATTCTGAGCATTTGTTACTAGCACAATATTTTTGTCATCTCAATTCTCCGCTTCATCTGTGAGGAGATTGCACGGTATACACGGCGATTTCAGAGTTAAACAGTTTCGTGTTCTTTCTTTTGTTTCTAATAATATTTTCGTATGTTTGCTTACTTTCTAGAAGGTAATTACAGTAGTGAGCATAAAGATCAGAACGTTTTAAAGAAAAAGTCAAAATATGAAATAACTTTATATTTTAAAGCTTCATAGAACATTTTATGAAGGAAAAGTAAGGATATAAATGTAAATTATATAATTCTAAAATATAAAGATCAATAAATTTATTTTGATAAAGTTATAAGAATAATTATATAACATTAAAAAAAATTAGATGATCAAAAACATCAGAGTGATTAACAAAATCATACTATTATAATTGATACATCATATTCAAATGAAAATAGCGTTCATAATTCATTACTGGTTGATATATGAATCTTTACTTTCAATAACAGCTTTACATCATTTGCTACAGGAGCGAATTAATGTTTTGCATTCATTAACGGACATTTCTTCTTTTCAAATTAGTCCATTGGCCTTCGACGATTGTTGGAATTTTTTCCTTAGCTTTTTCATTTAGTAACTTACAAACATTCTCAATAGGATTCATGTCTGGGCCTTGAGCAGGCTACGCCATAACAGTAACATCCTCCTCAAAAAGAAATGTTTCAACAGACTTCGCTGTGTGACATGACGCGTTATCTTGCATAAGTACAGCTCGTTGATTAACTGCGGTTTTCAAATTAGGTACAACATGTTTCTTAAATATCTCTTTGTATGCAGTTGCGTTAATTTTACCGTGTAGCCTAACAAGAGTTCCCGTACAAGCAAATGAATTCATGCCAAACATCATCACAAAACCTCCTTCAAATTTAACGCTAATTTTAGTGCACTGAGACATATATCGTTCATTAGGACTGTGTTGAACGAACCCTTTCCCGTCACAAACAAACAAGTTGACTCATCGCTGAAATGAACATATTCCCAGTATTCTTTTGTCCATGTGACGTGTTCAGTGGCAAATATCAATTGTATCATGTGATTCTTTTTAGAAATCTAAGGTTTCGTAGAGAATACTCGACTGTTCAGATGTATTTCATTAAGTGTTCGGGAAATAGTGTGATTGATATTTTTATGCAAATCGTAGCATTTACTCTTTTTTTATTCTTTACATATCCATCTGTCTTAACTTGCAATAGTTTTCCTAGACTTGCCAGGAGATTTCTTGGCTCCACATGACCCAGTTTCCTCAAGTTTTCTTAAAATACTATGGATAACACATTTTGAATTCTACACATTCTTTGAAATACCCCAATCGAGAGTTTATCTTTCTTACGTAACTTGATTATCAGTTTTATTAGTTTCAATGATGTCACAAATTTTTAGCCATGTTTAAATCCAGTAAAGATCCGGTGTAATTTAATAAAATACCCGATTTTATATTCTAACACTAAAATTTTTCAATAATGCAAAATAATAATTAAATTTTATGGATTTATTTAATCGTTTTGATGTTTTTGATCATCTATTTAGTTTTCGAATTTAATATAATTTTACTCTTATAGCTTTACCAAAATAATTTTATTGAGGTTTATATTTTGTAATTATATCATTTACATTCATATCCTTTCTTTTCCTTGATAAAAGGTTCTTTGAAGATTTAAAATAAAATGCTATATCATATTTAGAATTTTCCTTAACATTGTTCTGGACATTATGATCACTACTGTATATCTCTTTGTTTTAATGCGGCTTATATATTTCATTTTAATATTACTACATTAACAATAAAATCAATGGTCGTACTTTCGTCTCGCGTTTAATTATTTTCTTGTATAATTGTTTTGTTTTCACTTGTTTTCCTAATTCTGCGGATGTGTGTTTGGTGTAACAAATAGTGGTTATAAATGAGACATCGGAGGGCCGAGTTCGAATTAAAGTCATGTTGTTTACATGCACTTATATGCGAATACATTTGAGTAATATATAAATACAGCCCCGGCTACGGATTAAATAGTATGAATTGAAAATGGAATCATCAATATTATTCTAAAATATTCTAATGCAAGATTCACTTGTAAAATGTTATTTCTACAACCGGGAAAATGCCCTAAATAACAAACCAATTACTCAATCTGTTCTGAGTCATCGTCACAGTGTCAGCCGTATAACCCGTGTTGCTGAAATTATAATAAATCATGATAGAATTTCTCGTTTTCTATGAATTATTTCATGTTTTCGGTTACATCTAGTGACTAAAAGTCTTACTCCTCATTCTATTTGTATGTACTGAATGAACTCGTCCTCTATACGCATTCAAGCAGTTTCGTCCCATTTCATTATTTGTATATATGATTATGTTTTCTTAATAAATTTTCTTTGATGATTTTTGCGCATCCATCTTGAAGATTTATTTGTTATACCACTGTTAGTTAAAAGCAAATTTGGAAAAATAATAAAATAATTGAATATCGATAATGTTTAAGAAGTTTTAAGGCGTCTGTCTGATGTTGAATAAACATTATTCTTCACAAGCGGTATTTACGTGGATACCACCTAGCATGTTAATTTGCAGAAAGCTCCTCGTCTGCAGCATTTAGATTTGGAAATTCATGTCTATTTTCAGTTTTTTAAAGAGGCTTTCAATTAGAAAAAATAGTTTAATTCTCTTCGATTATTACCTCTGCGTTTTCTGTTTCTATATTTTATGAAATTCGTATACTTTAATTAGAAAATATCTGAATGCTGTAACATCAAGATAGACCAAAACGAATTATTTAATAAGTAAAAATAAATCCTTAAAATTAAATACTACATAAAACTTTAACCAAAGAGTGAATTTCATCTACCATGCTTAAACTATCTTGTTATCCTGATTTTTATAGAAATACTATGTCTGTCTCTTAGAATATTTCCACATACTTTGAATGTACGTTTGGTAGTGTTTTGGTGTCTTAACACTTAATAACAAAATAGTTTTATGTTATACTCCGGTAGGCATATCAATACACCAATGTCTAATTCATAGCTTTTATACGAATACAAATAATTGCAAACTAATATAGCAGAATATATTTGTAGATTTCGGCTTTGCTATTTTAATTACATCTTTGAAAGTTACATTTGCAAACAACATACGCTGCAATCCTGTCCGTGTAACCACCCACACAAGCCACAAATTACAACGGTAAAGACGTCTTAAGAATCTTGTAAGAAATCTTGTATAAGTAGAAACCTGATAGGCAGAAAACTACTTCAACATTAAAATGAAACGTGTTAGTCACAATTCTTCTGTCTTAAGGTGTGTGATACGCGTGATTGAAACCCAGGTATCGGCTCCAGAAAATAAAATAAAACTTTTACTTTTATAATTAATGATGTGTTATATAATCATCAGCTGCCATAAATATGTATTATTTTACTTGTTTGTTTTACAATGATTAGTTCCAGGAAAAGTTTGGAAAACACTAAAAGCATATCAAATTTTCGGTCATGTTAAATGTCGGAAATGATGCTAACAATTCTTGTACCAGACAATAATTTAAATGTTTGATCATTTGTTCAGTTTTGGTGGGTGTAAAGGGTCATCCCTTTGTATAATAGACAGTAATCCTTACTGTTTTAAATATATTTTCGCCGATTTAATATTTTTCCATCTTTTTGTGGATGCCACTGAAATAACAATTTGGAATATATTTTATTTAATGTTTTTATAAAATATATCAAGTTATGATATTTTCAATTAATATGACCATAATTTTTTTTTAATCATATCACCCCGAGCAAGGCGGTAACGCCACTGATGTTCAGGGGGCTACGTAAGATTGAAAAGATTGGAAAAGAGAAAACCGGAAACCATATCCTGAACAGGGAACAAGGGATGAGCCTCTACATCCGTACACTAGACGTGGTTGGAGTGTGAACCGGGCGATAGTTTAGTCTATCTACACCAATTGAGAAAAAATAAATGAAAAAGAAAAAAAAGAAAAGTGAAAAGATTGGAAAAGAGAACGTCGGAAACCACATTCTGAACAGGGAACAAGGGATGAGCCTCTACACCTGTACAATAGACGTGGGTGAAGTGCGAACCGGGCGATAGTTTAGTCTATCTACTCCAATTGCGAAAAAAAAACGAAAAAGAAAAAAAGACAAGTGAAAATATTGGAAAAGAGAAAGCCGGAAACCACATACTGAACAGGGAACAAGGGATAAACCTCTACACCTGTACAATAGACGTGGGTGGAGTGTGAACCGGGCGATAGTTTAGTCACTCTACTCCAATTGAGAAAAAAAAGAAAAGTGAAAAGATTGGGAAATAAAATTTAATTTCTTGTTTTTCAAGCTTAAATTGACATTATCTGTCGCGTAAATCGATCGTTTTCGTCATATCGTTCAAATTCTTTTTAAATTCACACTTTGCTGGTAATATTTTTAAGACTTATTTTAATCAGTAGCAATTGAAAACGTTTTCTAACATTACATTTTCTTTTGCACAATTTGCGGTTAGATTAGAATCAGATATTTTAGCAAAAGAATTTACATTATATTAACAGACTAATTCAAAATGCATAAGTTATATTTTTAAAACAAACACGGTGAATTCTGCTTCATAATATGTTAAAAATTCTCAATTATTATATATGTATGTAAATATATTGATTAATTTTATTTCAAGGCTTATTTGCATCCATTTTAGAGATTTACGTGTATCAGAGATATTTAGCAAAAAAGCTATAAATTAGTCATAATTTCCTCACTGTTGCGGGACTTTCCCTTTTTCTATGATAATGGAATCGGCTTACGTATAAATATACTCCTGCCATAGAGAGATGCATGAAAGTTATCAGAGAGTACCGAGACTGATTCGTAAGTTGCTGAGAGATAAAGAAGTTACACAGATAATATCCCGTCAGTTGGCATACTAGATGTGAGCTCCACTCAGTCAGAATAATATTACATGGATATAGTATTTCCAACACGGCTTCACGTCAAAGACATGTATTTATATATATATTCCTTACTAATCGTATTCTTGGATTACTAACCTGCGTTCTAGTTTGTATGATTACGCAATAACCTATTTTTCTATCTCAAATATCTGTTTTGTTGTTCATTATTTTTCTGTCTCCTCACCCGGATCCACAACAATATATATGTGTGTCTGTGTGTGTGTGTGTGTGTGTTCAAGTGTGTTTGCATGTATAAATACATAAATACACACACACGCATACACAGAGAAGCGCATGCGTATATACATATATATATATATATATATATATATAATTTCCTTACTTATTTTCTATTCGCTTTGGTTATAATGTTCGTGGCTTAAGTTGTATATTTATGAGTAAATATAATTCATTTTGGCGATAATTTTGGTAATCCATTATTAGGTGCAAACATGAGACAACGGCATTTGTATGCCGTTGTTGGAAGAATTGTATAATCCATTCTATTTTTAGCACACTGCTGAAATAGAAATTTGATTTACTATCTTTACATTAAATCTGATTTTTGGTAAGATCTAAATCGGATCTAATCTAATCTCATATAATCTAATCTCACGTACTCAACTTCCATCTTCTATATATTTCTGACAACTAGATCCATTTATCGTACGTCAATGGTGGCATGTCTGCAATAGCTATTCTCTTAATTACGTGAAAAAACGACACATGCGGTATATTTTAACCCAACATATTAGTTTTAACAAATTAAATATGCATCAAAACAATGTATTATTCAATTAGATGAAACATTTTGTTTCTAACACTTCCATCATCCCGTGCATAAGCAAACAAACACACACAAACACATACTCACGCACATGTTTGCATATCGAACAGTAAATATTGCTTGTCATAAAAGTGAGCGTCTACTTAAATGTGGGTATCCATAAAACTGATGATAAATTAAAAGATTCTGAGTAATATATAAAAATACACCAGTTCATCTTAAATTGCTTAGGATACAAAACTGTGTGGACATGTCTATTTTGCGAGTCCAAGGAAAGAATTGCGTTTAAGTGCATGTTTATGATAAAAACGATGGATAAAGCATCTGTTAAAACAAGTTTAAACTGAGCAATGATAATTCGATTTATTGTCTTATTCGTATATATATATATGTGTGTGTGTGTGTGTGTGTGTGTGTGTGTGTGTGTGTGTGTGTGTCTGTTTGTGTGCGCGCGCGCGCGCATGTCTACGTGCGTCAGGTTGGGTGTGTTATTACGTTATTCTAATTTACACCTGGATCTATATTGTTATATTTACGACGTTTCGTTTTAGGTATGATCCGGCTTTCTTCAGGTGCTAAGAATTTCTAACCAAAGCATTTATTTCGAACATTGGGCTATATCACTCTCATGTCATTCTATGATATTTCTGGATGGCATGTAGTTATCTCCCTTATATTCAACTACACACACACACACACACACACACATATATATATATATATATATATAGAGAGAGAGAGAGAGAGAGAGAGACAGAGTAATAGCTGTGATATTCAATATCGCTAAAGTTTTGAATATTTAGTGGTTTTGCTGGTGAAATGTATCGTCAATATTTTTTTATGATAAAGAGAACGATACTGAGGTGGAGATTTATATCTGACAAGCACAAAGAGTTTGTCACTTTAACTGAGAAGATTCATGCCGAATTTAAAATTTCGTAACAACACATTTAAGATGTTATCAATCATCAGGATTTCGAAGTTGTCATGAAGTTGCTCGCTTAAAGTGACAAACTTTCTTTGCTTATATATATATATATATATATTATTAATTTGTAAGAATGCTTAGTGCAAAAATAATTGTTTCTTTCAGTAGTTTAATGAGAAAAAGTTATTTTTGGCGAGCAGCTAATTGTTGCCATAAAGTGCTCGTTATAAATGTAGAGCGTCAATAGAATTAACGTGGAGAGTGATTTTTTTTTTTAATTAAATGATCAGTGTTGGGGAATTCAAAGCTTTGCGATTACATTATTGTGATATTTTGACATTTTTTTTTATAAGCGTTTCACCCCGAGCAAGACATGTCACTGCCACTACTGCGCAGGGGGCTACATAGAGTGGAGAAAGGATGATTAAATATAGGAAATGTCAGAGGGTGGGTGCGAGGCGAGTAGGGATACCGAGAATGGTTAAATATAGGAAATGTCAGGGGGTGGGTGATAGGCGGGTAAGGATACAGAGAATGAGGGTTGGGTAGATGAGTGTTCTGAGAATAATTGAGAGTTAGGGTGATAGGAGGTCTATTGACCCTACATTTAAACATCTGGAGATTGTAGCTGTCGGGAAAGCAGACTTGTGGAAGGGAGTTCCACAGTCGGAAAGCGCGAGAAAAGAAGCTGTTGGAGTAGAATTTACGGTTACATCTTATCTGTTTAACTGTAAAAGGGTGGGACCTAGTTGCTAATCTAGTATCTCGTGTAAATTCTTGCTTAGGCGGCACTAGTGCTCTAAGTTCATCGGAGCAGAAGCCATGAAAGTACTTGTAGAAGAGGCACAGGGAAGCCACATCACGCCGGTGAGAGAGTGGTTGCAGCCGGTCTGCCAAGTCAGTATCAACCACGTTACAGATCCTCCTTTGTATTTTGTCAAGAAGCCCAAGGAGATCAGCAGGGGCACCCGACCAGATATGGCAGCAATATTCAATACACGGGCGGATGGTAGATTTGTATATGTGCAGAATAGATTCAGGTGGGAAAAACTTCCGGGCCCTGCACAGAGAGCTGACTTTCATAGCAGCAGATTTGGCAATGGATTCGATATAGTCATTCCATTTGAGGTCCGCCGAAAATGTAAGGCCAAGGAGGAGTAGCATTTTACTCTCTGGGAGGCTAGCATGTCCCATGCTAATGGGAGGTAGATGCGATTGTCTATGGTGGCTTGTTGATAAGAGCTTCGTTTTAGAAGCATTGAAATTTACTAGCCATCCCCTCCCAAACTTTTGTTTGTGTGGTTGATGGCAAAAAGAGCAAGCAAGCAGCATTTGTTCCTTCGTGATATTTGTTGACTTCTTGTGTCTTGGACGTACCGATTTCCAGCCCGAGTTTATAGCTCGGGCCAAGGTAAAGTAGTGTCATTAGACGCGAAACACCGGAAAAAAGTTGTCCGGTGTTCGGCCTCATAGAGGCAATGGCCACTGATGGGCCGGAGGAGAGTGTTCCCCCCACCACGGCGTCGGTGGGAGGGAAGGAAGGGGATTGGGCACTACCGCCAAGGAGCAATCCCCCGTCTACAGTAGCACCAGGATCCCCCATACCTTCCACTTCTGGATGGACAGGGACTAAAACTGCCAGCGTGATGACCAGCAAAGATGAGCAGTACTACGAGGCAATGAAAGCTAAATACGCAGAGTATATCAAGGGCACAGAGCTGGTCTCTGTGCCGGATAAATTAGCGGAAATCGAGGCTAGGATAATCACCTTAATTGCGAAGGATATTAAATCGCATAAGTTAATTGGAGTGCCTCGAGACACCTTTGAGGAGGCGATAAAAGCTTTGAACATTAAAGCCAGGGCCGTGGCGAGGAGGAGCAATGCCATGTGGGACGTCCTGCTGGGCACGGCCGAGGAGGCAAAGCGTTTGGTCGGCTCGGTGCTGGAGACAAAAACTCTCCAGTTCAGCACTGAGTATATGGGTGCCCGCAAAGTTAAGATCACGTTGCATGGCGTCCCCATGGACATTGATGAAGATCATGTTGGCGCCTTTTTCGCTGGTTACGGAAAGGTGGCCTCGGTCTCCTCGCTGCGGTCAAAAGCTGGCTTCATAACAGGAGATATGACCCTGCAGGTGACTCTGTCCAAGGAGAATATCGAAAAAATCCCTAATATCCTCACCTGCAGGGGGCGTATAATATTTATAATTGTAGAGGGAAGGAAGCCGTGCTGTTGGGTCTGTGGGGCGGCAGATCATGTCGCTAAGACGTGTACGGCCAAGAAGCCGGCCCCAAAGGCCCAACCAGCTCAACCAGCGAAGCAGCAGCCTGTAGGAAAGGAGAAGGAGGGCGCAAAGCCGGTAGCACCCACACAAGCTCCGGTAGTGAATAAAGAGGGCGAGTGGCAGGTGGTGAGCAGGAAAAAGGCAAAGACACCTTCCCCGGTGAAGGTGCCGTCACCAGTCAAGACGCCCGTAAAAACAAAGGAGGCGCCCACAAAGAAGTCTCCTCCCAAACAGAGGAAGGAGAGAAGTCCTTCCCCACAAAAAGAGCAGCGAATGGAGGTGGAGAGATCGGCTTCCCTGAAGCGTGGGAGAGAGGAAGAGGCGGAAGAGCAGCACGACAGCCCGAAGACTAGAAGAAGAAGCAGGAGTAGGGAGAAAAGGCACAAAAAAGAAAAATGTACGTCGCTTCCTGTGTCGCCCGTTAGACTGTCGTACGCGGAAAAGGCGAGAAGCCTGCCCGCGTCCCCGCAAAAAGCTTCCCAGCCCCTAACCTTTGCATTGACCCCCCTCAAGAAAACCAGCGCTGCAACCCCCACACCCTCCCCTTCTCCTATTCCCACTCCCACTAGGGCGAAGAAGAAAAAAGACCTCCCACGTGGGGAGGCTCTGATGAAAGTCGACCCGAACATTGCTGATGAGTGGTCGTCACAACGGCGAAAACTGCTTAAACCACTCCTTAAGCAAACCTCGGTGGATGGGTTATCCACTGAGGATCCCAGGAACTTTTCCCAGGCCCCAGGGGTCATTACTCTGGTCCGCAACACCGGAGGGAACCTGCGGGTCTGGGAACATATTGCTGAAGTCCAGAAGTATTACCCTAAACTCAGAATGTTTAGGGAAAATACACCCGAACTTAAAAAGATGGCTAAGAATTGTGCCGGGAGGTTCCCCGTATTGCTCCACCCCAGTTTATATAGGGTGGTAAAACTCACTTATCCAACGGACGTCGGCGGGATTGTCCTAGACGGGCGGATTACGTCCGATATAGGTACAGGGTCCCTAGGACAGGCCGTCGGGGTCCTATCTGCCAGAGATTTCCGTCCCGTATGCGATTAGTGCCGTTGTTGCATGTTTTTCTTGTTCTCTTTTTCAGGTCTAAAGGATGTCTATTAAGATAGCCAGTTTAAATGCGAGGGGCCTGAGGGATCGGGGTAAGGCGGATCGCCTGCTTCGTGACCTCTTGTCCTTCGGCGTGGATGTGGCCGCGATCCAAGAGACTCACTTTGTTTGCGAAGTCGACTCGTGTGTGCTGTCTAACGACTTTGTCGTCTATTCAGCATATGGGAGCCGGCAAGCCAGAGGTGTTTCTTTGCTGGTCAAGCGTACCCTGGACGCGAGGGTTGATCTTGTCCATGTCGGTGCCGAGGGCCGGCTGATCGTGGCCGATATTGCAGTGAAAAGCAGGTCGTTCCGGCTGATTGTGGTTTATGCGCCTAATGATCAAGGTGAGCGAGTCTCTTTCTTTCGGCTGTTGGAGCCCTTCATGGTGGATTCAACACGGCTAATCTTAGTTGGGGACTGGAATGCCATCCTAACCCCCAAATGGGATAGAGGAAGGGGCGCTAGCGGGAGGAGTGGTGATCGTAGCCTGGTTGATCTGATCGACGAATTTGGTCTCGTCGATAGATACCGGGTCGATCATCCGGAAGGGAGCATGTGGACGTGGGCGCTTAATTGGCCTTCTACCCGGGTATCTGCGTACCTGGATAGGATGTTAGTGAGAGTGGCCGACATAGACTTCCTAGAATGTCCAACGTTCCACTGGTTAGGCTACACGGACCACAAACTTGTTTGTGCCCGTGTGGTGTTAGATTTTAGGCCTAGGTTGGCTGGTTATTGGAAGTTCAATCAGTCCTTACTGGACAGGCGGGACTTTCGTGACCAGCTGACAAGATTAGTTCAGCGGGCGTTAATTGGGCGAGTCATTGGGAGTAAGTGGTGGGTTAACCTTAAGGACTCCATTAGGTCTTTCGCCACCCAATACAGCCAACGGCTCAACCTAGATAAGGCTGCGAAGGCAAAGACACTTAGAGCTAATTTCTCCCGGGCGGAGGCTGGTGGGGATCCCCTAGAGATAGCCTTAGCCAGGGAGGCCCTGGAGCGTTCGACTAGCGGGCGCTACATGGGCCAAGTAATTAGGGCTAAGTTAAGCAAGATGTCTTCCGAAGCTGTGAAAATGGGCGCAGAACTGCGCAAGGAAGAGATTCGCCAAGCCGGCGACCGGTACATTCGAGAGGTGCGCGACCCGGAGGGACATCTCCTTAGGTCCACTGACGACATGTGCGAGGCGTTCCGGCAGCATTTCGAACACCGGTTTACCAAGGAGCCTGGTCTCCGCGACGAGGAGTTTCACAGCTATTTGGCTGACTTTCCCCGGCTTTTGCCGGCTGAAGCGGCTAGCTGTGAAGGGGAGATTACGGAGGACGAAATCTACGCGGCTTTGAAGAAGGTCGGCAGTGGCAAGTCGCCAGGTTTGGATGGTTTGCCCTATGAATTGTACTTGAGGATGTCGCACCTTTTTGTCCCGCTCTTGGCTGTCGTGTTCAACCACTGGTTTCGGCAGGGGTCCATCCCCGGTCGGATTACCAGGGGCGTGATCACGCTGTTGAGAAAAGGCAAGAAGGTTGGGAGGGAACTAGATGATTACAGGCCCATAACTCTGCTAAACACAGAGTTAAAGATTTTGGCCAAGATCCTGACGAACCGCTTGCAGCTAGTTGCCGAGTCTCTGTTGGAACCGGATCAGACTTGTTCTGTGAAGGGACGAACAATTCAGAGCAACCTGCACTTGATTCGCACGATCATAGAGGGTGTAGAAGACGACGATGAGGCCGCGCTGATCAATTTGGATCAGTCCAAGGCATTTGATAGGATTGACCATGGCTACCTGGCTGCTGTCCTGCAGGCCGCCGGATTCAAACCCGACTTCAGCCGCTGGATTAGCCTTCTGTATCGCTCCCCCAAGGCTGTGGTACAGGTGAACGGGAAGCTGTCGGGCGCTTTCGCGCTGTCTAGGTCGGTCCGACAGGGTTGTCCACTGTCGTCTCTCCTTTATGTCCTCGCGTTGGAGCCCCTCCTTCGCAGGCTAAGGGACGAGACAGGCAGTCCGGTCCTACGTGGAATCGCTGTCCCTGGTGGTGCTCGAGCCAGGGTTTCCGCGTACGCCGATGACGTAACGACCTTTGTGTCCTCCCGCAGGGACATAGAGGCGGTACAACAGGCGCTTGAACGGTACGAGAAGGTGACAGGGGCCAGAATTAACCGCGACAAGTCATCCGGCTTGCGGTTAGGTGCCTGGAAGGGTGTTTCCCTCCCGGGGCCCTTCAGCTGGACGGACGGGCCGGTCAAAATCCTCGGAATTTGGTTCGGTCCGGACTTACAGCTGGAGAAAAACTGGTCAGAAATACTGGCAAAGGTCGGCGCGTCGGTCAAGACTTGGCGTCGACGGAGTCTCTCCGTGAAGGGCTTGGCAGAGGTGTGTAACACATACCTCTTTCCCATGATCCTTTACCGGCTGTCAGTACTTCCCCTTTGTGACGATCATGAGAAGGCGCTCGAGCGTTTGCTATTCTCCTGTCTGTGGAGAGGACGCAAACACATGGTCGACAAAGGAGTCTGTTGCCTCCGTCCGTGTCAAGGGGGTCTGGGGATGCCACACTTGAGGAGCCATGTGCTCGCTTCGAGGTTGGCATTCCTCAGGCGCGCGTTGGAGGAAGATCGGTTGCTTGCGGGGGTAGTGAGGGACATGTTCCCTTGCCTTACTATCACTCCCCCGACCCTATGGCTGACCGTCAGGCCTTGGGTGCGACCGAAATTCCTGCTCGAATGTCTGGAGGCCTTGCAGGCCATTCCACGGTCCAGTGACCTTTCACAGCCTAGGAAAATCTTCTATCGGGGATTAGTGGAGGGTGCCGTGAAGGATAAGCTGTGGAGTAAGCTCGGCATGTCGAGAGTGGAGTATAGCTCTCATTGGTCTTGGGCGCCAGGTGCGGATTGGCTCAGCAACTCTGAGTTTTCTCTGACCTGGCGATTGGCTCGGAATGGTTTGTCTCTCAACGACAAGCGTTTCGCAATGGGCCTGGCGGATTTGCCAGATTGTGAGCGTTGCGTCCTTGGAATTAAGGAGACGTCTGCGCACGCCTTCTTCCATTGTTCGCGCGTTCGCCCGTTGTGGGAGCGTGTCGGCGAGTTGACTGCTCGTATCGCGCCGCGGGAGCTCGTGCCCATTGACCGCGCATACGCTGTGGACAATGTGTCGCCCCCGTACTCTGGAGTGAAGCGGATGGTGTTTCTGTCGCTACTGGCCACGGCTAGAATGGTGATATGGACGACGCGACTGGAGGAAGTCTTGCGGGGCGGCCGTCTTTCGGATCAGGATCTAATCCGATATTTTGAGCATCAGCTCAAAATGAAGATTAGAACTGAACGGAAACGGCTGCACCCGACAGACTTTGGCGAAAGGTGGATATATGCAGCGAGCCTGGTTCGGGTGACCGGGGCTAGCCTTGATTTTCTCTTTTAGATCTGCTAGTCGCATCGGGGTGGATTCCTTTGGAACCCCTCCCGTGGTTAAGGTTAGTATTCTTTTGTGTATCTAGTTAATGTGAGTGAATGTGTTTGTCCCGGCCTGTTCCCGGCGCCTCTGCTTTTGTTATGATCCAGTTCGAGATCCCCATGGTCCATAGTTATTTTATCCCGTTTTCAATCTCGGCTGGGTCAGCCTTATATATTCTCCAGTCCCATTTATTTTGTACCCTGCTTCTCCATTCCCCTTAGAAAGAGAGCTCCTTGATTTTGTCTTTCAAGGCAGAATACAGCGGCCTCTTTAGTTATGTGGGTGTGTTTGGGTCTTACTAACCCATGTATATATATCATTTTTGAAATTGTTTTTGTTTTGGGGATTTTTTGTTTCTTCATACCCCCTCCCCATCATGTCATTTCATGAATAAAGTTTTAAATTTATTTTTGTAAGATATTGTAAATATTGTAAAAACACCAATTTTTATGTACATTTGGGGCGTTTTGTAGGTCCCTGGTATGCTGTTGCGGTATTTTGGTGTATGATAAGAATGAGTGTTGATGGACAAATTTTTATGGTGAATGAGAAAATTGTAATGGATGTATGGGTCGTGAATCGGATTAGCTAGGTACAGGATAGAGTAATTGAAGACCACCCCAAGTTTTGTTCCCCCTCCCAATTTTCGGCCTTGTGCCATAATTTGTAAATTTTTGCAAATAAATATACCCTCCCAGACTTTTGTTTGTGTGGTGTTTGGCATAAGAGCAGGCTGCAGCATCTGTTCCATCGTGATATTTGCTGACAGTGTGTTTCTTGGACGTACTGATTTCCAGCCCGAGTTTATAGCTCGGGCCACGGTAAAGTAGTGTTTTTGGACGCGAAACACCGGAAAAAAGTTGTCCGGTGTTCGGCCACTTTGGTGGCAATGGCCTCGAATGGGCCGGTGGAGAGTGTTCCCCCCACCACGGCGTCGGTGGGAGGAAAGGAGGGTGACTGGCAACTTCCGCCACGGGAGTCACCCTCCGTAGCAGCAGCAGGTTCCCCCATACCGTCCACTTCGGGGTGGACAGGAAGTAAAACCAGTAGCATAATGATAAGCAAAGACGAGAAGTATTATGAAGATATGAGAGCCAAATACGCGGAATACATCAAGGGCACAGAGCTGGTCTCTGTGCCGGAAAAGTTAGCCGAAATTGAGGCAAGAATTATCACTTTGTACGCAAAGGATTTAAAAACGCATAAGCTGGTTGGAGTAGCTAGGGACATGTTTGAGGAAGCGATTAAAGCTTTAAACATTAAGGCCAGGGCCGTGGCGAGGAGGGGCAATGCCATGTGGGACGTCCTGCTGGGCACGGCCGACGAGGCGAAGCGTCTGGTCGGAGCCGTACTGGAAACTAAAACACTCCAGTTCAGCACCGAGTACATGGGTGCCAGAAAAGTAAAAATTACATTGCATGGCGTCCCCATGGACATTGATGAAGACCACGTGGGCGCCTTTTTCGCAGGATACGGAAAGGTGGCCTCAGTCTCCTCGCTGCGGTCAAAAGCTGGCATCATTACAGGTGATATGACACTGCAGGTGACTGTATCCAAAGAGAATATCGGGAAAATCCCCAACATCCTCACCTGCAGGGGACATAAGATATTCATCATCGTCGAAGGTAGGAAGCCATGCTGTTGGGTCTGCGGGGCCGCGGAACACATCGCTAAAACGTGTCCGACCAAAAACCCGGCCCCAACGGCCCAACCAGCGCAAACAGCTAAGCAGCAGACCATGGGACAGGAGAAGGAGGGCGCAAAGCCGGTAGCACCCCCACAAGCTCCGGTAGTAAACAAAGAGGGCGAATGGCAGGTGGTGAGCCGGAAAAAGGCGAAAACACCTTCCCCGGCAAAAGTGACGCCACCTGGCAAGTCGCCCGTAATAACAAAGGAGGCGCCCGTAAAGAAGTCTCCGCCGAAGCAGACGAAGGAGAGAAGTCCATCCCCCCCAGAAGAACAGCATATGGAGGTGGAGAGATCAGCTTCCCTGAAGCGAGGGAGAGACGAGGAGGAAGTAGACTGCGACAACCCAAAAAATCGGCGCAAGAGCAGGAGTGTCGAGAGGAGGAAGGTAGTAAGCAAATGTTCCTCACTGCCGGTCTCCCCCGTAAGATGTACATACGCCCAAAAGGCTAGAAGTCTCCCCTCGTCCCCGCGTAAAGCTTCCCAGTCCCCTGTCTTTAAACTGACCCCCCTGGCTAAATCTAGCACATCAACTCCCACTCCCTCCCCTTCTCCTACTCCCACTCCCTCTCGGGCTAAGAAAAAAAATGCCCTCCCTCGAGGGGATGCCCTGTTGAAGATCAAGGACAACATCGCAGAAGAGTGGTCTTCCCACAGAAGAAGGCTGCTCAAGCCTCTGCTAAACTTGACCTCGGTAAAGGGTCTCTCCACGGAAGACCCGAGGAACTTTGCCCAGGCCCCAGGCGTCATCACCCTGGTAAGAAACACCGGTGGGAACCTGCGGGTCTGGGACCATATTGCAGAGGCGCAAAAACATTTCTCGCAGCTAACAATGGTAAAAGAAAACACACCCGATTTAAGAAAAATGGCTAAGAATTGTTCGGGGAGGTTCCCCGTATTGCTCCACCCCTGCTTATATAGGGTGGTAAAACTTATTTATCCAACGGACGTCGGCGGGATTGTCCTAGACGGACGGATTACGTCCGATATAGGTACAGGGTCCCTAGGACAGTCCGTCGGGGTCCCATCCACCAGAGATTTTTTCCCCGTATGTGATTAGAGCCGTTGTTGCATGTTTTTTCTGTTTCTCTTTTTCAGGCCTAAGAAATGTCTATCAAGATAGCCAGTTTGAATGCGTATGGCCTGAGGGATCGGGGCAAGGCGGCTCGCCTGCTTCGTGACCTCTTGTCGTACGGCGTGGATGTGGCCGCGATCCAAGAGACTCACTTTGTTTGCGAAGTCGACTCGTGTGTGCTGGATGACGACTTTGTCGTTTATTCAGCATATGGGAGCCGGCGGGCCAGAGGTGTTTCTTTGCTGGTTAAGCGTACCCTGGACGCGAGGGTTGACCTTGTCCATGTCGGTGCCGAGGGCCGGCTGATCGTGGCCGATATTGCAGTGAAAAGCAAGTCGTTCCGGCTGATTGCGGTTTATGCGCCCAATGTTCAAGGTGAGCGTGTCTCTTTCTTTCGGCTGTTGGAGCCCTTCATGGTGCATTCAACACGGCTAATCTTAGTTGGGGACTGGAATGCCATCCTAACCCCCAAATGGGATAGAGGGAGGGGCGCTAGCGGGTGGAGTGGTGATCGTAGCCTGGTCAATCTGGTCGGCGATTTTGGTCTCGTCGATAGATACCGGGTCGATCATCCGGAAGGGAGCATGTGGACGTGGACGCGTAGTTGGCCCTCTACCCGGGTATCAGCGTACCTGGATAGGGTGTTAGTGAGAGAAGCCGACATAGACTTCTTAGAATGTCCAACGTTCCACTGGTTAGGCTACACGGATCACAAACTCGTTTGTGCCCGTGTGGTGTTAGATTTTAGGCCTAGGTTGGCTGGTTATTGGAAGTTCAACCAGTCCTTACTGGACAGGCGGGACTTTCGTGACCAGCTGACAAAACTAGTTCAGCGGGCGTTAATTGGGCGAGTCATTGGGAGTAAGTGGTGGGTTAGTCTTAAGGACTCCATTAGGTCTTTCGCCACCAAATATAGCCAGCGGCTCAACCTAGATAAGGCTGCGGAGGCAAAGACACTTAGAGCTAATTTCGCCCGGGCGGAGGCTGGTGGGGATTCCCTAGAAATAGCCTTAGCCAGGGAGGCCCTGGAGCGTTCGACTAGCGGGCGCTACATGGGCCAGGTAATTAGGGCTAAGTTAAGCAAGATGTCTTCCGAAGCTGTGAAAATGGGCGCGGAACTGCGCAAGGAAGAAATTCGCCGAGCCGGCGACCGGTACATTCGAGAGGTACGCGACCCGGAGGGACATCTCCTTAGGTCGACCGACGACATGTGCGAGGCGTTCCGGCAGCATTTCGAACACCGATTTACCAAGGAGCCTGGTCTCCGTGACGAGGACTTTCGCAGCTATTTGGCTGACTTTCCCCGGCTTTTGCCGGCTGAAGCGGCTAGCTGCGAAGGGGAGATTACGGAGGACGAAATCTACGTGGCTTTGAAGAAGGTCGGCAGTGGCAAGTCGCCAGGTTTGGATGGTTTGCCCTATGAATTGTACTTGAGGATGTCGCACCTTTTTGTCCCGCTCTTGGCAGTCGTGTTCAACCACTGGTTTCGGCAGGGGTCCATCCCCGGTCGGATCACCAGGGGCGTGATCACGCTGTTGAGAAAAGGCAAGAAGGTTGGGAGGGAACTAGACGATTACAGGCCCATAACTCTGCTAAACACAGAGTTAAAGATTTTGGCCAAGATCCTGACGAATCGCTTGCAGCTAGTTGCCGAGTCTCTGTTGGAACCGGATCAGACTTGTTCTGTGAAGGGGAGAACAATTCAGAGCAACCTGCACTTGATTCGCACGATCATAGAGGGTGTAGAAGACGACGATGAGGCCGCGCTGATCAATTTAGATCAGTCCAAGGCATTTGATAGGATTGACCATGGCTACCTGGCTGCTGTCCTGCAGGCCGCCGGATTCAAACCCGACTTCAGCCGCTGGATTAGCCTTCTGTATCGCTCCCCCCGGGCTGTGGTACAGGTGAACGGGAAGCTGTCGGGCGCTTTCGCGCTGTCTAGGTCGGTCCGACAGGGTTGTCCACTGTCTTCTCTCCTTTATGTCTTGGCGTTGGAGCCCCTCCTTCGCCGGCTAAGGGACGAGACGGGCAGTCCGGTCCTGCGTGGAATTGAAGTCCCTGGCGGAGCTCGAGCCAGGGTTTCTGCGTACGCCGATGACGTAACGACCTTTGTGTCCTCCCGCAGGGACATAGAGGCGGTACACCAGGCGCTTGTACGGTACGAGAAGGTGACAGGGGCCAGAATTAACTGCGACAAGTCATCCGGCTTGCGGTTAGGTGCCTGGAAGGGAGTTTCCCTCCCGGGGCCCTTCAGCTGGACGGACGGGCCGGTCAAGCTCCTCGGAGTTTGGTTCGGTCCGGACTTACAGCTGGAGAAAAACTGGTCAGAAGTACTGGCAAAGGTCGGCGCGTCGGTCAAGATTTGGCGTCGACGGGGTCTCTCCGTGAAGGGCTTGGCGGAGGTGTGTAACACATACCTCTTTCCCATGATCCTTTACCGGCTGTCAGTACTTCCCCTTTGTGACGATCATGAGAAGGCGCTCGAGCGTTTGCTATTCTCCTGTCTTTGGAGAGGACGCAAACACATGGTCGACAAAGGAGTCTGTTGCCTCCGTCCGTGTCAAGGGGGTCTGGGGATGCCACACTTGAGGAGCCACGTGCTCGCTTCAAGGTTGGCATTCCTCAGGCGCGCGTTAGAGGAAGATCGGTTGCTTGCGGGGGTAGTGAGGGACATGTTCCCTTGCCTTACCATCACGCCCCCGACCCTATGGCTGACCGTCAGGCCTTGGGTGCGACCGAAATTCCTCCTCGAATGTCTGGCGGCTTTACAGGCCATTCCACGGTCCAGTGACCTTTCACAGCCTAGGAAAATCTTCTATCGGGGATTAGTGGAGGGTGCCGTGAAGGATAAGCTGTGGAGTAAGCTCGGCATGTCGAGAGTGGAGTACCGCTCTCATTGGTCTTGGGCGCCAGGTGCAGATTGGCTCAGCAACTCTGAGTTTTCTCTGACCTGGCGATTGGCTCGGAATGGTTTGTCTCTCAATGACAAGCGTTTCGCAATGGGCCTGGCGGATTTGCCAGATTGTGAACGTTGCAACCTTGGAATTAAGGAGACGTCTGCGCACGCCTTCTTCCATTGTTCGCGCGTTCGCCCGTTGTGGGCGCGTGTCGGCGAGTTGACTGCTCGTATCGCGCCGCGGGAGCTCGTGCTCATTGATCGCGCATACGCTGTGGACAATGTGTTGCCCCCGTACTCTGGAGTGAAGCGGATGGTGTTTCTGACGCTGCTGGCTTCGGCTAGAATGGTGATATGGACGACGCGACTGGAGGAAGTCTTGCGGGGCGGTCGTCTTTCGGATCAGGATCTAATCCGATATTTTGAGCACCAGCTCAAAATGAAGATTAGATCTGAACGGAAACGGCTGCACCCGACAGACTTTTGCGAAAGGTGGATACATGCAGCGAGCCTGGTTCGTGTGACCGGGGCTAGCCTTGATTTTCTTTTTTAGATCTGCTAATCACATCGGGGGGGATTCCTTTGGAACCCTTCCCGTGGTTAAGGTAGATATTCTTTTGTGTACCTAGTTAATGTGAGTGTATGGGTTGTCCTAGCCTGTTCCCGGCTCCAATACTTTTGTTATGATCCAGTTCGAGATCCCCTTTGTCCATCGTTATTTTGTCCCGTTTCATTCTCGGCTGGGTCAGCCTTATACATTCTCCAGTCCAATTTATTTTTGTTCTCTGCTACTCCATTCCCCTTAGAAAGAGTGCTTCTTGATTTTGTCTTCTAAGACAGAATACAGCGGCCTCTTTAATTATGTGGGTGTGTTTGGGTCTTACTAACACCTTGTATATGATGTTCATTTGAAATTGTTTTTAGTTTGGGGATTTTTGTTTCTTCATTCCCCCTTCCCATCATGTCATTTCATGCACCAATTTTTAAATCTATTTTTGTATTATATTTGTCACAAATTTTTATGTACATTTGGGGCGTTTTGTAGGTCCCTGGTATGGTTTTTGCGGTATTTTGGTGTACGATATGTATGAGTGTTGATGGACAAATTCTTATGGTGATTGAGAAAATTGTAACGTATGTATGGGTCGTGAATCCGATTAGCTAGGTATAAGATAGAGTACTGAAGACCACCCCAAGTTTTGTTCCCCCTCCCATTTTTCGGCCTTGTGCCATAATCTTTGTAATATAAGATAAATAAAACTAGCCATTCCCTCCCAGACTTTTGTTTGTGTGGTGTTTGGCATAAGAGCAGGCTGCAGCATCTGTTCCATCGTGATATTTGCTGACAGTGTGTTTCTTGGACGTACTGATTTCCAGCCCGAGTTTATAGCTCGGGCCACGGTAAAGTAGTGTTTTTGGACGCGAAACACCGGAAAAAAGTTGTCCGGTGTTCGGCCACTTTGGTGGCAATGGCCTCGAATGGGCCGGTGGAGAGTGTTCCCCCCACCACGGCGTCGGTGGGAGGAAAGGAGGGTGACTGGCAACTTCCGCCACGGGAGTCACCCTCCGTAGCAGCAGCAGGTTCCCCCATACCGTCCACTTCGGGGTGGACAGGAAGTAAAACCAGTAGCATAATGATAAGCAAAGACGAGAAGTATTATGAAGATATGAGAGCCAAATACGCGGAATACATCAAGGGCACAGAGCTGGTCTCTGTGCCGGAAAAGTTAGCCGAAATTGAGGCAAGAATTATCACTTTGTACGCAAAGGATTTAAAAACGCATAAGCTGGTTGGAGTAGCTAGGGACATGTTTGAGGAAGCGATTAAAGCTTTAAACATTAAGGCCAGGGCCGTGGCGAGGAGGGGCAATGCCATGTGGGACGTCCTGCTGGGCACGGCCGACGAGGCGAAGCGTCTGGTCGGAGCCGTACTGGAAACTAAAACACTCCAGTTCAGCACCGAGTACATGGGTGCCAGAAAAGTAAAAATTACATTGCATGGCGTCCCCATGGACATTGATGAAGACCACGTGGGCGCCTTTTTCGCAGGATACGGAAAGGTGGCCTCAGTCTCCTCGCTGCGGTCAAAAGCTGGCATCATTACAGGTGATATGACACTGCAGGTGACTGTATCCAAAGAGAATATCGGGAAAATCCCCAACATCCTCACCTGCAGGGGACATAAGATATTCATCATCGTCGAAGGTAGGAAGCCATGCTGTTGGGTCTGCGGGGCCGCGGAACACATCGCTAAAACGTGTCCGACCAAAAACCCGGCCCCAACGGCCCAACCAGCGCAAACAGCTAAGCAGCAGACCATGGGACAGGAGAAGGAGGGCGCAAAGCCGGTAGCACCCCCACAAGCTCCGGTAGTAAACAAAGAGGGCGAATGGCAGGTGGTGAGCCGGAAAAAGGCGAAAACACCTTCCCCGGCAAAAGTGACGCCACCTGGCAAGTCGCCCGTAATAACAAAGGAGGCGCCCGTAAAGAAGTCTCCGCCGAAGCAGACGAAGGAGAGAAGTCCATCCCCCCCAGAAGAACAGCATATGGAGGTGGAGAGATCAGCTTCCCTGAAGCGAGGGAGAGACGAGGAGGAAGTAGACTGCGACAACCCAAAAAATCGGCGCAAGAGCAGGAGTGTCGAGAGGAGGAAGGTAGTAAGCAAATGTTCCTCACTGCCGGTCTCCCCCGTAAGATGTACATACGCCCAAAAGGCTAGAAGTCTCCCCTCGTCCCCGCGTAAAGCTTCCCAGTCCCCTGTCTTTAAACTGACCCCCCTGGCTAAATCTAGCACATCAACTCCCACTCCCTCCCCTTCTCCTACTCCCACTCCCTCTCGGGCTAAGAAAAAAAATGCCCTCCCTCGAGGGGATGCCCTGTTGAAGATCAAGGACAACATCGCAGAAGAGTGGTCTTCCCACAGAAGAAGGCTGCTCAAGCCTCTGCTAAACTTGACCTCGGTAAAGGGTCTCTCCACGGAAGACCCGAGGAACTTTGCCCAGGCCCCAGGCGTCATCACCCTGGTAAGAAACACCGGTGGGAACCTGCGGGTCTGGGACCATATTGCAGAGGCGCAAAAACATTTCTCGCAGCTAACAATGGTAAAAGAAAACACACCCGATTTAAGAAAAATGGCTAAGAATTGTTCGGGGAGGTTCCCCGTATTGCTCCACCCCTGCTTATATAGGGTGGTAAAACTTATTTATCCAACGGACGTCGGCGGGATTGTCCTAGACGGACGGATTACGTCCGATATAGGTACAGGGTCCCTAGGACAGTCCGTCGGGGTCCCATCCACCAGAGATTTTTTCCCCGTATGTGATTAGAGCCGTTGTTGCATGTTTTTTCTGTTTCTCTTTTTCAGGCCTAAGAAATGTCTATCAAGATAGCCAGTTTGAATGCGTATGGCCTGAGGGATCGGGGCAAGGCGGCTCGCCTGCTTCGTGACCTCTTGTCGTACGGCGTGGATGTGGCCGCGATCCAAGAGACTCACTTTGTTTGCGAAGTCGACTCGTGTGTGCTGGATGACGACTTTGTCGTTTATTCAGCATATGGGAGCCGGCGGGCCAGAGGTGTTTCTTTGCTGGTTAAGCGTACCCTGGACGCGAGGGTTGACCTTGTCCATGTCGGTGCCGAGGGCCGGCTGATCGTGGCCGATATTGCAGTGAAAAGCAAGTCGTTCCGGCTGATTGCGGTTTATGCGCCCAATGTTCAAGGTGAGCGTGTCTCTTTCTTTCGGCTGTTGGAGCCCTTCATGGTGCATTCAACACGGCTAATCTTAGTTGGGGACTGGAATGCCATCCTAACCCCCAAATGGGATAGAGGGAGGGGCGCTAGCGGGTGGAGTGGTGATCGTAGCCTGGTCAATCTGGTCGGCGATTTTGGTCTCGTCGATAGATACCGGGTCGATCATCCGGAAGGGAGCATGTGGACGTGGACGCGTAGTTGGCCCTCTACCCGGGTATCAGCGTACCTGGATAGGGTGTTAGTGAGAGAAGCCGACATAGACTTCTTAGAATGTCCAACGTTCCACTGGTTAGGCTACACGGATCACAAACTCGTTTGTGCCCGTGTGGTGTTAGATTTTAGGCCTAGGTTGGCTGGTTATTGGAAGTTCAACCAGTCCTTACTGGACAGGCGGGACTTTCGTGACCAGCTGACAAAACTAGTTCAGCGGGCGTTAATTGGGCGAGTCATTGGGAGTAAGTGGTGGGTTAGTCTTAAGGACTCCATTAGGTCTTTCGCCACCAAATATAGCCAGCGGCTCAACCTAGATAAGGCTGCGGAGGCAAAGACACTTAGAGCTAATTTCGCCCGGGCGGAGGCTGGTGGGGATTCCCTAGAAATAGCCTTAGCCAGGGAGGCCCTGGAGCGTTCGACTAGCGGGCGCTACATGGGCCAGGTAATTAGGGCTAAGTTAAGCAAGATGTCTTCCGAAGCTGTGAAAATGGGCGCGGAACTGCGCAAGGAAGAAATTCGCCGAGCCGGCGACCGGTACATTCGAGAGGTACGCGACCCGGAGGGACATCTCCTTAGGTCGACCGACGACATGTGCGAGGCGTTCCGGCAGCATTTCGAACACCGATTTACCAAGGAGCCTGGTCTCCGTGACGAGGACTTTCGCAGCTATTTGGCTGACTTTCCCCGGCTTTTGCCGGCTGAAGCGGCTAGCTGCGAAGGGGAGATTACGGAGGACGAAATCTACGTGGCTTTGAAGAAGGTCGGCAGTGGCAAGTCGCCAGGTTTGGATGGTTTGCCCTATGAATTGTACTTGAGGATGTCGCACCTTTTTGTCCCGCTCTTGGCAGTCGTGTTCAACCACTGGTTTCGGCAGGGGTCCATCCCCGGTCGGATCACCAGGGGCGTGATCACGCTGTTGAGAAAAGGCAAGAAGGTTGGGAGGGAACTAGACGATTACAGGCCCATAACTCTGCTAAACACAGAGTTAAAGATTTTGGCCAAGATCCTGACGAATCGCTTGCAGCTAGTTGCCGAGTCTCTGTTGGAACCGGATCAGACTTGTTCTGTGAAGGGGAGAACAATTCAGAGCAACCTGCACTTGATTCGCACGATCATAGAGGGTGTAGAAGACGACGATGAGGCCGCGCTGATCAATTTAGATCAGTCCAAGGCATTTGATAGGATTGACCATGGCTACCTGGCTGCTGTCCTGCAGGCCGCCGGATTCAAACCCGACTTCAGCCGCTGGATTAGCCTTCTGTATCGCTCCCCCCGGGCTGTGGTACAGGTGAACGGGAAGCTGTCGGGCGCTTTCGCGCTGTCTAGGTCGGTCCGACAGGGTTGTCCACTGTCTTCTCTCCTTTATGTCTTGGCGTTGGAGCCCCTCCTTCGCCGGCTAAGGGACGAGACGGGCAGTCCGGTCCTGCGTGGAATTGAAGTCCCTGGCGGAGCTCGAGCCAGGGTTTCTGCGTACGCCGATGACGTAACGACCTTTGTGTCCTCCCGCAGGGACATAGAGGCGGTACACCAGGCGCTTGTACGGTACGAGAAGGTGACAGGGGCCAGAATTAACTGCGACAAGTCATCCGGCTTGCGGTTAGGTGCCTGGAAGGGAGTTTCCCTCCCGGGGCCCTTCAGCTGGACGGACGGGCCGGTCAAGCTCCTCGGAGTTTGGTTCGGTCCGGACTTACAGCTGGAGAAAAACTGGTCAGAAGTACTGGCAAAGGTCGGCGCGTCGGTCAAGATTTGGCGTCGACGGGGTCTCTCCGTGAAGGGCTTGGCGGAGGTGTGTAACACATACCTCTTTCCCATGATCCTTTACCGGCTGTCAGTACTTCCCCTTTGTGACGATCATGAGAAGGCGCTCGAGCGTTTGCTATTCTCCTGTCTTTGGAGAGGACGCAAACACATGGTCGACAAAGGAGTCTGTTGCCTCCGTCCGTGTCAAGGGGGTCTGGGGATGCCACACTTGAGGAGCCACGTGCTCGCTTCAAGGTTGGCATTCCTCAGGCGCGCGTTAGAGGAAGATCGGTTGCTTGCGGGGGTAGTGAGGGACATGTTCCCTTGCCTTACCATCACGCCCCCGACCCTATGGCTGACCGTCAGGCCTTGGGTGCGACCGAAATTCCTCCTCGAATGTCTGGCGGCTTTACAGGCCATTCCACGGTCCAGTGACCTTTCACAGCCTAGGAAAATCTTCTATCGGGGATTAGTGGAGGGTGCCGTGAAGGATAAGCTGTGGAGTAAGCTCGGCATGTCGAGAGTGGAGTACCGCTCTCATTGGTCTTGGGCGCCAGGTGCAGATTGGCTCAGCAACTCTGAGTTTTCTCTGACCTGGCGATTGGCTCGGAATGGTTTGTCTCTCAATGACAAGCGTTTCGCAATGGGCCTGGCGGATTTGCCAGATTGTGAACGTTGCAACCTTGGAATTAAGGAGACGTCTGCGCACGCCTTCTTCCATTGTTCGCGCGTTCGCCCGTTGTGGGCGCGTGTCGGCGAGTTGACTGCTCGTATCGCGCCGCGGGAGCTCGTGCTCATTGATCGCGCATACGCTGTGGACAATGTGTTGCCCCCGTACTCTGGAGTGAAGCGGATGGTGTTTCTGACGCTGCTGGCTTCGGCTAGAATGGTGATATGGACGACGCGACTGGAGGAAGTCTTGCGGGGCGGTCGTCTTTCGGATCAGGATCTAATCCGATATTTTGAGCACCAGCTCAAAATGAAGATTAGATCTGAACGGAAACGGCTGCACCCGACAGACTTTTGCGAAAGGTGGATACATGCAGCGAGCCTGGTTCGTGTGACCGGGGCTAGCCTTGATTTTCTTTTTTAGATCTGCTAATCACATCGGGGGGGATTCCTTTGGAACCCTTCCCGTGGTTAAGGTAGATATTCTTTTGTGTACCTAGTTAATGTGAGTGTATGGGTTGTCCTAGCCTGTTCCCGGCTCCAATACTTTTGTTATGATCCAGTTCGAGATCCCCTTTGTCCATCGTTATTTTGTCCCGTTTCATTCTCGGCTGGGTCAGCCTTATACATTCTCCAGTCCAATTTATTTTTGTTCTCTGCTACTCCATTCCCCTTAGAAAGAGTGCTTCTTGATTTTGTCTTCTAAGACAGAATACAGCGGCCTCTTTAATTATGTGGGTGTGTTTGGGTCTTACTAACACCTTGTATATGATGTTCATTTGAAATTGTTTTTAGTTTGGGGATTTTTGTTTCTTCATTCCCCCTTCCCATCATGTCATTTCATGCACCAATTTTTAAATCTATTTTTGTATTATATTTGTCACAAATTTTTATGTACATTTGGGGCGTTTTGTAGGTCCCTGGTATGGTTTTTGCGGTATTTTGGTGTACGATATGTATGAGTGTTGATGGACAAATTCTTATGGTGATTGAGAAAATTGTAACGTATGTATGGGTCGTGAATCCGATTAGCTAGGTATAAGATAGAGTACTGAAGACCACCCCAAGTTTTGTTCCCCCTCCCATTTTTCGGCCTTGTGCCATAATCTTTGTAATATAAGATAAATAAAACTAGCCATTCCCTCCCAGACTTTTGTTTGTGTGGTGTTTGGCATAAGAGCAGGCTGCAGCATCTGTTCCATCGTGATATTTGCTGACAGTGTGTTTCTTGGACGTACTGATTTCCAGCCCGAGTTTATAGCTCGGGCCACGGTAAAGTAGTGTTTTTGGACGCGAAACACCGGAAAAAAGTTGTCCGGTGTTCGGCCACTTTGGTGGCAATGGCCTCGAATGGGCCGGTGGAGAGTGTTCCCCCCACCACGGCGTCGGTGGGAGGAAAGGAGGGTGACTGGCAACTTCCGCCACGGGAGTCACCCTCCGTAGCAGCAGCAGGTTCCCCCATACCGTCCACTTCGGGGTGGACAGGAAGTAAAACCAGTAGCATAATGATAAGCAAAGACGAGAAGTATTATGAAGATATGAGAGCCAAATACGCGGAATACATCAAGGGCACAGAGCTGGTCTCTGTGCCGGAAAAGTTAGCCGAAATTGAGGCAAGAATTATCACTTTGTACGCAAAGGATTTAAAAACGCATAAGCTGGTTGGAGTATCTAGGGACATGTTTGAGGAAGCGATTAAAGCTTTAAACATTAAGGCCAGGGCCGTGGCGAGGAGGGGCAATGCCATGTGGGACGTCCTGCTGGGCACGGCCGACGAGGCGAAGCGTCTGGTCGGAGCCGTACTGGAAACTAAAACACTCCAGTTCAGCACCGAGTACATGGGTGCCAGAAAAGTAAAAATTACATTGCATGGCGTCCCCATGGACATTGATGAAGACCACGTGGGCGCCTTTTTCGCAGGATACGGAAAGGTGGCCTCAGTCTCCTCGCTGCGGTCAAAAGCTGGCATCATTACAGGTGATATGACACTGCAGGTGACTGTATCCAAAGAGAATATCGGGAAAATCCCCAACATCCTCACCTGCAGGGGACATAAGATATTCATCATCGTCGAAGGTAGGAAGCCATGCTGTTGGGTCTGCGGGGCCGCGGAACACATCGCTAAAACGTGTCCGACCAAAAACCCGGCCCCAACGGCCCAACCAGCGCAAACAGCTAAGCAGCAGACCATGGGACAGGAGAAGGAGGGCGCAAAGCCGGTAGCACCCCCACAAGCTCCGGTAGTAAACAAAGAGGGCGAATGGCAGGTGGTGAGCCGGAAAAAGGCGAAAACACCTTCCCCGGCAAAAGTGACGCCGCCTGGCAAGTCGCCCGTAATAACAAAGGAGGCGCCCGTAAAGAAGTCTCCGCCGAAGCAGACGAAGGAGAGAAGTCCATCCCCCCCAGAAGAACAGCATATGGAGGTGGAGAGATCAGCTTCCCTGAAGCGAGGGAGAGACGAGGAGGAAGTAGACTGCGACAACCCAAAAAATCGGCGCAAGAGCAGGAGTGTCGAGAGGAGGAAGGTAGTAAGCAAATGTTCCTCACTGCCGGTCTCCCCCGTAAGATGTACATACGCCCAAAAGGCTAGGAGTCTCCCCTCGTCCCCGCGTAAAGCTTCCCAGTCCCCTGTCTTTAAACTGACCCCCCTGGCTAAATCTAGCACATCAACTCCCACTCCCTCCCCTTCTCCTACTCCCACTCCCTCTCGGGCTAAGAAAAAAAATGCCCTCCCTCGAGGGGATGCCCTGTTGAAGATCAAGGACAACATCGCAGAAGAGTGGTCTTCCCACAGAAGAAGGCTGCTCAAGCCTCTGCTAAACTTGACCTCGGTAAAGGGTCTCTCCACGGAAGACCCGAGGAACTTTGCCCAGGCCCCAGGCGTCATCACCCTGGTAAGAAACACCGGTGGGAACCTGCGGGTCTGGGACCATATTGCAGAGGCGCAAAAACATTTCTCGCAGCTAACAATGGTAAAAGAAAACACACCCGATTTAAGAAAAATGGCTAAGAATTGTTCGGGGAGGTTCCCCGTATTGCTCCACCCCTGCTTATATAGGGTGGTAAAACTTATTTATCCAACGGACGTCGGCGGGATTGTCCTAGACGGACGGATTACGTCCGATATAGGTACAGGGTCCCTAGGACAGTCCGTCGGGGTCCCATCCACCAGAGATTTTTTCCCCGTATGTGATTAGAGCCGTTGTTGCATGTTTTTTCTGTTTCTCTTTTTCAGGCCTAAGAAATGTCTATCAAGATAGCCAGTTTGAATGCGTATGGCCTGAGGGATCGGGGCAAGGCGGCTCGCCTGCTTCGTGACCTCTTGTCGTACGGCGTGGATGTGGCCGCGATCCAAGAGACTCACTTTGTTTGCGAAGTCGACTCGTGTGTGCTGGATGACGACTTTGTCGTTTATTCAGCATATGGGAGCCGGCGGGCCAGAGGTGTTTCTTTGCTGGTTAAGCGTACCCTGGACGCGAGGGTTGACCTTGTCCATGTCGGTGCCGAGGGCCGGCTGATCGTGGCCGATATTGCAGTGAAAAGCAAGTCGTTCCGGCTGATTGCGGTTTATGCGCCCAATGTTCAAGGTGAGCGTGTCTCTTTCTTTCGGCTGTTGGAGCCCTTCATGGTGCATTCAACACGGCTAATCTTAGTTGGGGACTGGAATGCCATCCTAACCCCCAAATGGGATAGAGGGAGGGGCGCTAGCGGGTGGAGTGGTGATCGTAGCCTGGTCAATCTGGTCGGCGATTTTGGTCTCGTCGATAGATACCGGGTCGATCATCCGGAAGGGAGCATGTGGACGTGGACGCGTAGTTGGCCCTCTACCCGGGTATCAGCGTACCTGGATAGGGTGTTAGTGAGAGAAGCCGACATAGACTTCTTAGAATGTCCAACGTTCCACTGGTTAGGCTACACGGATCACAAACTCGTTTGTGCCCGTGTGGTGTTAGATTTTAGGCCTAGGTTGGCTGGTTATTGGAAGTTCAACCAGTCCTTACTGGACAGGCGGGACTTTCGTGACCAGCTGACAAAACTAGTTCAGCGGGCGTTAATTGGGCGAGTCATTGGGAGTAAGTGGTGGGTTAGTCTTAAGGACTCCATTAGGTCTTTCGCCACCAAATATAGCCAGCGGCTCAACCTAGATAAGGCTGCGGAGGCAAAGACACTTAGAGCTAATTTCGCCCGGGCGGAGGCTGGTGGGGATTCCCTAGAAATAGCCTTAGCCAGGGAGGCCCTGGGGCGTTCGACTAGCGGGCGCTACATGGGCCAGGTAATTAGGGCTAAGTTAAGCAAGATGTCTTCCGAAGCTGTGAAAATGGGCGCGGAACTGCGCAAGGAAGAAATTCGCCGAGCCGGCGACCGGTACATTCGAGAGGTACGCGACCCGGAGGGACATCTCCTTAGGTCGACCGACGACATGTGCGAGGCGTTCCGGCAGCATTTCGAACACCGATTTACCAAGGAGCCTGGTCTCCGTGACGAGGACTTTCGCAGCTATTTGGCTGACTTTCCCCGGCTTTTGCCGGCTGAAGCGGCTAGCTGCGAAGGGGAGATTACGGAGGACGAAATCTACGTGGCTTTGAAGAAGGTCGGCAGTGGCAAGTCGCCAGGTTTGGATGGTTTGCCCTATGAATTGTACTTGAGGATGTCGCACCTTTTTGTCCCGCTCTTGGCAGTCGTGTTCAACCACTGGTTTCGGCAGGGGTCCATCCCCGGTCGGATCACCAGGGGCGTGATCACGCTGTTGAGAAAAGGCAAGAAGGTTGGGAGGGAACTAGACGATTACAGGCCCATAACTCTGCTAAACACAGAGTTAAAGATTTTGGCCAAGATCCTGACGAATCGCTTGCAGCTAGTTGCCGAGTCTCTGTTGGAACCGGATCAGACTTGTTCTGTGAAGGGGAGAACAATTCAGAGCAACCTGCACTTGATTCGCACGATCATAGAGGGTGTAGAAGACGACGATGAGGCCGCGCTGATCAATTTAGATCAGTCCAAGGCATTTGATAGGATTGACCATGGCTACCTGGCTGCTGTCCTGCAGGCCGCCGGATTCAAACCCGACTTCAGCCGCTGGATTAGCCTTCTGTATCGCTCCCCCCAGGCTGTGGTACAGGTGAACGGGAAGCTGTCGGGCGCTTTCGCGCTGTCTAGGTCGGTCCGACAGGGTTGTCCACTGTCTTCTCTCCTTTATGTCTTGGCGTTGGAGCCCCTCCTTCGCCGGCTAAGGGACGAGACGGGCAGTCCGGTCCTGCGTGGAATTGAAGTCCCTGGCGGAGCTCGAGCCAGGGTTTCTGCGTACGCCGATGACGTAACGACCTTTGTGTCCTCCCGCAGGGACATAGAGGCGGTACACCAGGCGCTTGTACGGTACGAGAAGGTGACAGGGGCCAGAATTAACTGCGACAAGTCATCCGGCTTGCGGTTAGGTGCCTGGAAGGGAGTTTCCCTCCCGGGGCCCTTCAGCTGGACGGACGGGCCGGTCAAGCTCCTCGGAGTTTGGTTCGGTCCGGACTTACAGCTGGAGAAAAACTGGTCAGAAGTACTGGCAAAGGTCGGCGCGTCGGTCAAGATTTGGCGTCGACGGGGTCTCTCCGTGAAGGGCTTGGCGGAGGTGTGTAACACATACCTCTTTCCCATGATCCTTTACCGGCTGTCAGTACTTCCCCTTTGTGACGATCATGAGAAGGCGCTCGAGCGTTTGCTATTCTCCTGTCTTTGGAGAGGACGCAAACACATGGTCGACAAAGGAGTCTGTTGCCTCCGTCCGTGTCAAGGGGGTCTGGGGATGCCACACTTGAGGAGCCACGTGCTCGCTTCAAGGTTGGCATTCCTCAGGCGCGCGTTAGAGGAAGATCGGTTGCTTGCGGGGGTAGTGAGGGACATGTTCCCTTGCCTTACCATCACGCCCCCGACCCTATGGCTGACCGTCAGGCCTTGGGTGCGACCGAAATTCCTCCTCGAATGTCTGGCGGCTTTACAGGCCATTCCACGGTCCAGTGACCTTTCACAGCCTAGGAAAATCTTCTATCGGGGATTAGTGGAGGGTGCCGTGAAGGATAAGCTGTGGAGTAAGCTCGGCATGTCGAGAGTGGAGTACCGCTCTCATTGGTCTTGGGCGCCAGGTGCAGATTGGCTCAGCAACTCTGAGTTTTCTCTGACCTGGCGATTGGCTCGGAATGGTTTGTCTCTCAATGACAAGCGTTTCGCAATGGGCCTGGCGGATTTGCCAGATTGTGAACGTTGCAACCTTGGAATTAAGGAGACGTCTGCGCACGCCTTCTTCCATTGTTCGCGCGTTCGCCCGTTGTGGGCGCGTGTCGGCGAGTTGACTGCTCGTATCGCGCCGCGGGAGCTCGTGCTCATTGATCGCGCATACGCTGTGGACAATGTGTTGCCCCCGTACTCTGGAGTGAAGCGGATGGTGTTTCTGACGCTGCTGGCTTCGGCTAGAATGGTGATATGGACGACGCGACTGGAGGAAGTCTTGCGGGGCGGTCGTCTTTCGGATCAGGATCTAATCCGATATTTTGAGCACCAGCTCAAAATGAAGATTAGATCTGAACGGAAACGGCTGCACCCGACAGACTTTTGCGAAAGGTGGATACATGCAGCGAGCCTGGTTCGTGTGACCGGGGCTAGCCTTGATTTTCTTTTTTAGATCTGCTAATCACATCGGGGGGGATTCCTTTGGAACCCTTCCCGTGGTTAAGGTAGATATTCTTTTGTGTACCTAGTTAATGTGAGTGTATGGGTTGTCCTAGCCTGTTCCCGGCTCCAATACTTTTGTTATGATCCAGTTCGAGATCCCCTTTGTCCATCGTTATTTTGTCCCGTTTCATTCTCGGCTGGGTCAGCCTTATACATTCTCCAGTCCAATTTATTTTTGTTCTCTGCTACTCCATTCCCCTTAGAAAGAGTGCTTCTTGATTTTGTCTTCTAAGACAGAATACAGCGGCCTCTTTAATTATGTGGGTGTGTTTGGGTCTTACTAACACCTTGTATATGATGTTCATTTGAAATTGTTTTTAGTTTGGGGATTTTTGTTTCTTCATTCCCCCTTCCCATCATGTCATTTCGTGCACCAATTTTTAAATCTATTTTTGTATTATATTTGTCACAAATTTTTATGTACATTTGGGGCGTTTTGTAGGTCCCTGGTATGGTTTTTGCGGTATTTTGGTGTACGATATGTATGAGTGTTGATGGACAAATTCTTATGGTGATTGAGAAAATTGTAACGTATGTATGGGTCGTGAATCCGATTAGCTAGGTATAAGATAGAGTACTGAAGACCACCCCAAGTTTTGTTCCCCCTCCCATTTTTCGGCCTTGTGCCATAATCTTTGTAATATAAGATAAATAAAACTAGCCATCCCCTCCCAAACTTTTGTTTGTGTGGTTGATGGCAAAAAGAGCAAGCAAGCAGCATTTGTTCCTTCGTGATATTTGTTGACTTCTTGTGTCTTGGACGTACGGATTTCCAGCCCGAGTTTATAGCTCGGGCCAAGGTAAAGTAGTGTCATTAGACGCGAAACACCGGAAAAAAGTTGTCCGGTGTTCGGCCTCATAGAGGCAATGGCCACTGATGGGCCGGAGGAGAGTGTTCCCCCCACCACGGCGTCGGTGGGAGGAAAGGAGGGTGACTGGCAACTTCCGCCACGGGAGTCACCCTCCGTAGCAGTATCAGGTTCCCCCATACCGTCCACTTCTGGATGGACAGCGAGCAAGACAACCAGTGTGATGTTATGTAAGGATGAGAAGTATTATGAGGAGATAAGAGCCAAATATGCCGAGTACATTAAGGGCACAGAGCTGGTCTCTGTGCCGGATAAGTTGGCCGACATTGAGGCAAGGATTATTACCTTACATACTAAAGACCCAAAATCGCATAAGTTGGTGGGAGTCTCAAGGGACGTAGTGGAAGAAGCCATCAAAGCTTTGAAGATTAAAGCCAGGGCCGTGGCGAGGAGGGGCAATTCCATGTGGGACGTCTTGCTGGGCTCGGCCGAGGAGGCGAAACGGCTGATCGGAGAAGTACTGGAGACGAAATCACTCTATTTCAGTACTGAGTACATGGGTGCCCGGAAAGTGAAAATTACACTGCATGGCGTCCCCATGGAAATTGACGAAGACCACGTAGGCGCCTTTTTCGCAGGTTACGGAAAGGTGGCCTCAGTCTCCTCGCTGCGGTCGAAGGCTGGCTTTATGACTGGTGATATGACCCTGCAGGTGACTGCGTCGAAGGAGAATATCGGGAAAATTCCCAACATCCTCACCTGCAGGGGTCGCAGGATTTTCATCGTGGTCGAAGGAAGGAAGCCATGCTGTTGGGTCTGCGGGGCCGCGGAACACGTCGCTAAAGCGTGTCCAACCAAGAACCCGGCCCCAGCAGCCCAACTAGCACAACCAGCAAAGCAGCAGCCCATGGAGAAAGAGGGCGTAAAGCCGGTAACACCCGCGCCGGTAGCAAACAAGGAGGGCGAGTGGCAGGTGGTGGGCCGGAAGAAGGGTAAAACACCTTCCCCTGCAAAGGTGCTGCCACCTGGCATGTCGCCCGTAACTACAAAGGAGGCGCCCAAAAAGAAGTCGCCTCCCAAACAGAGGAAGGACGGAAGTCCAACCCCCCCAGATGAACAGCAAATGGAGGTAGATAGAGCGGCTTCCCTGAAGAGAGGGAGAGATGAAGAGGAGGAAGACATCGACAACTCTAAAAGTCGGCGAAAGAGTAGAAGCGTTGAGAGGAGGAAGGCAGTAAACAAATGTTCTTCACTGCCGGTCTCCCCCGTAAGGACTACTTATGCTCAAAAGGCTAAAAGTCTCCCCTCGTCCCCGCTTAAAGCTTCCCAGTCCCCAGTTTTTAAACTGACCCCCTTGGGCAAAGCTAGTGCCACAACACCTTCTCCCTCCCCTTCTCCTGCTCCCACTCCCACTCGGGCTAAGAAGAAACATGCCCTCCCTCGTGGGGATGCCCTAATGGAAGTCAAGGACAGCATCGTGGATGAGTGGTCTTCCCAGCGTCGAAGGCTGCTCAAGCCTCTGCTTAAACTCACCTCGGTGAAGGGTCTGTCCACTGAAGACCCGAGGAACTTTTCCCAGGCCCCAGGTGTCATCACCCTGGTAAGAAATACCGGTGGGAACCTGCGGGTCTGGGACCATATCGCCGAGGTGCAGAAACAGTACCCAAAGATAACCATGGTGAAAGAAAACTCACCAGAACTAAGAAAAATGGCTAGAAATTGTTCGGGGAGGTTCCCCGTATTGCTCCACCCCTGCTTATATAGGGTGGTAAAATTAACTTATCCAACGGACGTCGGCGGGATTGTCCTAGACGGGCGGATTACGTCCGATATAGGTACAGGGTCCCTAGGACAGTCCGTCGGGGTCCCAACTACCAGAGATTTTTTCCCCGTATGTGATTAGAGCCGTTGTTGCATGTTTTCTTGTTCTCTTTTTCAGGTCTAAGGAATGTCTATTAAGATAGCCAGTTTGAATGCGTACGGCCTGAGGGATCGGGGTAAGGCGGCTCGCCTGCTTCGTGACCTCTTGTCGTACGGCGTGGATGTGGCCGCGATCCAAGAGACTCACTTTGTTTGCGAAGTCGACTCGTGTGTGCTGGATGACGACTTTGTCGTTTATTCAGCATATGGGAGCCGGCGGGCCAGAGGTGTTTCTTTGCTGGTTAAGCGTACCCTGGACGCGAGGGTTGACCTTGTCCATGTCGGTGCCGAGGGCCGGCTGATCGTGGCCGATATTGCAGTGAAAAGCAAGTCGTTCCGGCTGATTGCGGTTTATGCGCCCAATGATCAAGGTGAGCGTGTCTCTTTCTTTCGGCTGTTGGAGCCCTTCATGGTGGATTCAACACGGCTAATCTTAGTTGGGGACTGGAATGCCGTCCTAACCCCCAAATGGGATAGAGGAAGGGGCGCTAGCGGGTGGAGTGGTGATCGTAGCCTGGTCAATCTGGTCGGCGAATTTGGTCTCGTCGACAGATACCGGGTCGATCATCCGGAAGGGAGCATGTGGACGTGGACGCGTAGTTGGCCTTCTACCCAGGTATCAGCGTACCTGGATAGGATGTTAGTGAGAGAAGCCGACATAGACTTCTTAGAATGTCCAACGTTCCACTGGTTAGGCTACACGGACCACAAACTCGTTTGTGCCCGTGTGGTGTTAGATTTTAGGCCTAGGTTGGCTGGTTATTGGAAGTTCAACCAGTCCTTACTGGACAGGCGGGACTTTCGTGACCAGCTGACAAAACTAGTTCAGCGGTCGTTAATTGGGCGAGTCATTGGGAATAAGTGGTGGGTTAACCTTAAGGACTCCATTAGGTCTTTCGCCACCAAATATAGCCAGCGGCTCAAACTAGATAAGGCTGCGGAGGCAAAGACACTTAGAGCTAATTTCGCCCGGGCGGAGGCTGGTGGGGATTCCCTAGAGATAGCCTTAGCCAGGGAGGCCCTGGAGCGTTCGACTAGCGAGCGCTACATGGGCCAGGTAATTAGGGCTAAGTTAAGCAAGATGTCTTCCGAAGCTGTGAAAATGGGCGCAGAATTGCGCAAGGAAGAAATTCGCCAGGCCGGCGACCGGTACATTCGAGAGGTGCGCGACCCGGAGGGACATCTCCTTAGGTCCACCAACGACATGTGCGAGGCGTTCCGGCGGCATTTCGAACACCGTTTTACCAAGGAGCCTGGTCTCCGCGACGAGGAGTTTCACAGCTATTTGGCTGATTTTCCCCGGCTTTTGCCGGCTGAAGCGGCTAGCTGTGAAGGGGAGATTACGGAGGACGAAATCTACGCGGCTTTGAAGAAGGTCGGCAGTGGCAAGTCGCCAGGTTTGGATGGTTTGCCCTATGAATTGTACTTGAGGATGTCGCACCTTTTTGTCCCGCTCTTGGCTGTCGTGTTCAACCACTGGTTTCGGCAGGGGTCCATCCCCGGTCGGATCACCAGGGGCGTGATCACGCTGTTGAGAAAAGGCAAGAAGGTTGGGAGGGATTTAGATGATTACAGGCCCATAACTCTGCTAAACACAGAGTTAAAGATTTTGGCCAAGATCCTGACGAATCGCTTGCAGCTAGTTGCCGAGTCTCTGTTGGAACCGGATCAGACTTGTTCTGTGAAGGGACGAACAATTCAGAGCAACCTGCACTTGATCCGCACGATCATAGAGGGTGTAGAAGACGACGATGAAGCCGCGCTGATCAATTTGGATCAGTCCAAGGCATTTGATAGGATTGACCATGGCTACCTGGCTGCTGTCCTGCAGGCCGCCGGATTCAAACCCGACTTCAGCCGCTGGATTAGCCTTCTGTATCGCTCCCCCCGGGCTGTGGTACAGGTGAACGGGAAGCTGTCGGGCGCTTTCGCGCTGTCTAGGTCGGTCCGACAGGGTTGTCCACTGTCGTCTCTCCTTTATGTCCTCGCGTTGGAGCCCCTCCTTCGCAGGCTAAGGGACGAGACTGGCAGTCCGGTCCTACGTGGAATCGCTGTCCCTGGTGGCGCTCGAGCCAGGGTTTCCGCGTACGCCGATGACGTAACGACCTTTGTGTCCTCCCGCAGGGACATAGAGGCGGTACAACAGGCGCTTGAACGGTACGAGAAGGTGACAGGGGCCAGAATTAACCGCGACAAGTCTTCCGGCTTGCGGTTAGGTGCCTGGAAGGGTGTTTCCCTCCCGGGGCCCTTCAGCTGGACGGACGGGCCGGTCAAAATCCTCGGAATTTGGTTCGGTCCGGACTTACAGCTGGAGAAAAACTGGTCAGAAATACTGGCAAAGGTCGGCGCGTCGGTCAAGATTTGGCGTCGACGGGGTCTCTCCGTGAAGGGCTTGGCGGAGGTGTGTAACACATACCTCTTTCCCATGATCCTTTACCGGCTGTCAGTACTTCCCCTTTGTGACGATCATGAGAAGGCGCTCGAGCGTTTGCTATTCTCCTGTCTTTGGAGAGGACGCAAACACATGGTCGACAAAGGAGTCTGTTGCCTCCGTCCGTGTCAAGGGGGTCTGGGGATGCCACACTTGAGGAGCCACGTGCTCGCTTCAAGGTTGGCATTCCTCAGGCGCGCGTTGGAGGAAGATCGGTTGCTTGCGGGGGTAGTGAGGGACATGTTCCCTTGCCTTACCATCACTCCCCCGACCCTATGGCTGACCGTCAGGCCTTGGGTGCGACCGAAATTCCTTCTCGAATGTCTGGAGGCCTTGCAGGCCATTCCACGGTCCAGTGACCTTTCACAGCCTAGGAAAATCTTCTATCGGGGATTAGTGGAGGGTGCCGTGAAGGATAAGCTGTGGAGTAAGCTCGGCATGTCGAGAGTGGAATACAGCTCTCATTGGTCTTGGGCGCCAGGTGCGGATTGGCTCAGCAACTCTGAGTTTTCTCTGACCTGGCGATTGGCTCGGAATGGTTTGTCTCTCAATGACAAGCGTTTCGCAATGGGCCTGGCGGATTTGCCAGATTGTGAACGTTGCAACCTTGGAATTAAGGAGACGTCTGCGCACGCCTTCTTCCATTGTTCGCGCGTTCGCCCGTTGTGGGCGCGTGTCGGCGAGTTGACTGCTCGTATCGAGCCGCGGGAGCTCGTGCTCATTGATCGCGCATACGCTGTGGACAATGTGTTGCCCCCGTACTCTAGAGTGAAACGGATGGTGTTTCTGTCGCTGCTGGCCTCGGCTAGAATGGTGATATGGACGACGCGACTGGAGGAAGTCTTGCGGGGCGGCCGTCTTTCGGATCAGGATCTAATCCGATATTTTGAGCATCAGCTCAAAATGAAGATTAGAACTGAACGGAAACGACTGCACCCGACAGAGTTCAGCGAAAGGTGGGTGTATGCAGCGAGCCTGGTTCGCGTGACCGGGGCTAGCCTTGATTTTCTTTTTTAGATCTGCTAATCGCATCGGGGGGGGATTCCTTTGGAACCCTTCCCTTGGTTAAGGTTAGAAGTCTTTTGTATACCTAGTTAATGGGAGTGATTGTGTTTGTCCCGGCCTGTTCCCGGCCCTATTGCTTTTGTTATGATCCAGTTCGAGATCCCCAATGTCCATTGTTATTTTGTCCCGTTACATTCTCGGCTGGGTCAGCCTTATATTGTCTCCAGTCCCATTTATTTTGTAACCTGCTTCCCCTTTCCCCGTAGAAAGAGAGCTGCTTGATTTTGTCTTTCAAGGCAGAATACAGTGGCCTCTTTAATTATGAGGGTGTGTTTGGGTCTTACTAACACAATGTGTATATATTCATTTGAAATTATTTTTTGTTTTGGGGAGTTTTTGTTTCTTCATGTACCCCTTCCCTTCATATCATTTCATGTACAAATTTTTAAATCTATTTTTGTATTATATTTGTGAATAAATTTTTATGTACATTTGGGGCGTTTTTAGAGCCCTGGTATGGTTTTTGTGGCATTTTGGTGCTAGATAAGTACGAGTGTTGATGGACAAATTCTTATGGTGAATGAGAACTATTGTAACGTATGCATGGGTCGTGAATCAGATTAGCTAGGTATAAGATAGAGTATTGAAGACCAACCCGAGTTTTGTTCCCCCTCCCTTCTTTTGGCCTTGTGCCATAATCTTGTAAACAAGATAAATAAAACTAGCCATCCCCTCCCAGACTTTTGTTTGTGTGGTGTTTGGCATAAGAGCAGGCTGCAGCATCTGTTCCATCGTGATATTTGCTGACAGTGTGTTTCTTGGACGTACTGATTTCCAGCCCGAGTTTATAGCTCGGGCCACGGTAAAGTAGTGTTTTTGGACGCGAAACACCGGAAAAAAGTTGTCCGGTGTTCGGCCACTTTGGTGGCAATGGCCTCGAATGGGCCGGTGGAGAGTGTTCCCCCCACCACGGCGTCGGTGGGAGGAAAGGAGGGTGACTGGCAACTTCCGCCACGGGAGTCACCCTCCGTAGCAGCAGCAGGTTCCCCCATACCGTCCACTTCGGGGTGGACAGGAAGTAAAACCAGTAGCATAATGATAAGCAAAGACGAGAAGTATTATGAAGATATGAGAGCCAAATACGCGGAATACATCAAGGGCACAGAGCTGGTCTCTGTGCCGGAAAAGTTAGCCGAAATTGAGGCAAGAATTATCACTTTGTACGCAAAGGATTTAAAAACGCATAAGCTGGTTGGAGTATCTAGGGACATGTTTGAGGAAGCGATTAAAGCTTTAAACATTAAGGCCAGGGCCGTGGCGAGGAGGGGCAATGCCATGTGGGACGTCCTGCTGGGCACGGCCGACGAGGCGAAGCGTCTGGTCGGAGCCGTACTGGAAACTAAAACACTCCAGTTCAGCACCGAGTACATGGGTGCCAGAAAAGTAAAAATTACATTGCATGGCGTCCCCATGGACATTGATGAAGACCACGTGGGCGCCTTTTTCGCAGGATACGGAAAGGTGGCCTCAGTCTCCTCGCTGCGGTCAAAAGCTGGCATCATTACAGGTGATATGACACTGCAGGTGACTGTATCCAAAGAGAATATCGGGAAAATCCCCAACATCCTCACCTGCAGGGGACATAAGATATTCATCATCGTCGAAGGTAGGAAGCCATGCTGTTGGGTCTGCGGGGCCGCGGAACACATCGCTAAAACGTGTCCGACCAAAAACCCGGCCCCAACGGCCCAACCAGCGCAAACAGCTAAGCAGCAGACCATGGGACAGGAGAAGGAGGGCGCAAAGCCGGTAGCACCCCCACAAGCTCCGGTAGTAAACAAAGAGGGCGAATGGCAGGTGGTGAGCCGGAAAAAGGCGAAAACACCTTCCCCGGCAAAAGTGACGCCACCTGGCAAGTCGCCCGTAATAACAAAGGAGGCGCCCGTAAAGAAGTCTCCGCCGAAGCAGACGAAGGAGAGAAGTCCATCCCCCCCAGAAGAACAGCATATGGAGGTGGAGAGATCAGCTTCCCTGAAGCGAGGGAGAGACGAGGAGGAAGTAGACTGCGACAACCCAAAAAATCGGCGCAAGAGCAGGAGTGTCGAGAGGAGGAAGGTAGTAAGCAAATGTTCCTCACTGCCGGTCTCCCCCGTAAGATGTACATACGCCCAAAAGGCTAGGAGTCTCCCCTCGTCCCCGCGTAAAGCTTCCCAGTCCCCTGTCTTTAAACTGACCCCCCTGGCTAAATCTAGCACATCAACTCCCACTCCCTCCCCTTCTCCTACTCCCACTCCCTCTCGGGCTAAGAAAAAAAATGCCCTCCCTCGAGGGGATGCCCTGTTGAAGATCAAGGACAACATCGCAGAAGAGTGGTCTTCCCACAGAAGAAGGCTGCTCAAGCCTCTGCTAAACTTGACCTCGGTAAAGGGTCTCTCCACGGAAGACCCGAGGAACTTTGCCCAGGCCCCAGGCGTCATCACCCTGGTAAGAAACACCGGTGGGAACCTGCGGGTCTGGGACCATATTGCAGAGGCGCAAAAACATTTCTCGCAGCTAACAATGGTAAAAGAAAACACACCCGATTTAAGAAAAATGGCTAAGAATTGTTCGGGGAGGTTCCCCGTATTGCTCCACCCCTGCTTATATAGGGTGGTAAAACTTATTTATCCAACGGACGTCGGCGGGATTGTCCTAGACGGACGGATTACGTCCGATATAGGTACAGGGTCCCTAGGACAGTCCGTCGGGGTCCCATCCACCAGAGATTTTTTCCCCGTATGTGATTAGAGCCGTTGTTGCATGTTTTTTCTGTTTCTCTTTTTCAGGCCTAAGAAATGTCTATCAAGATAGCCAGTTTGAATGCGTATGGCCTGAGGGATCGGGGCAAGGCGGCTCGCCTGCTTCGTGACCTCTTGTCGTACGGCGTGGATGTGGCCGCGATCCAAGAGACTCACTTTGTTTGCGAAGTCGACTCGTGTGTGCTGGATGACGACTTTGTCGTTTATTCAGCATATGGGAGCCGGCGGGCCAGAGGTGTTTCTTTGCTGGTTAAGCGTACCCTGGACGCGAGGGTTGACCTTGTCCATGTCGGTGCCGAGGGCCGGCTGATCGTGGCCGATATTGCAGTGAAAAGCAAGTCGTTCCGGCTGATTGCGGTTTATGCGCCCAATGTTCAAGGTGAGCGTGTCTCTTTCTTTCGGCTGTTGGAGCCCTTCATGGTGCATTCAACACGGCTAATCTTAGTTGGGGACTGGAATGCCATCCTAACCCCCAAATGGGATAGAGGGAGGGGCGCTAGCGGGTGGAGTGGTGATCGTAGCCTGGTCAATCTGGTCGGCGATTTTGGTCTCGTCGATAGATACCGGGTCGATCATCCGGAAGGGAGCATGTGGACGTGGACGCGTAGTTGGCCCTCTACCCGGGTATCAGCGTACCTGGATAGGGTGTTAGTGAGAGAAGCCGACATAGACTTCTTAGAATGTCCAACGTTCCACTGGTTAGGCTACACGGATCACAAACTCGTTTGTGCCCGTGTGGTGTTAGATTTTAGGCCTAGGTTGGCTGGTTATTGGAAGTTCAACCAGTCCTTACTGGACAGGCGGGACTTTCGTGACCAGCTGACAAAACTAGTTCAGCGGGCGTTAATTGGGCGAGTCATTGGGAGTAAGTGGTGGGTTAGTCTTAAGGACTCCATTAGGTCTTTCGCCACCAAATATAGCCAGCGGCTCAACCTAGATAAGGCTGCGGAGGCAAAGACACTTAGAGCTAATTTCGCCCGGGCGGAGGCTGGTGGGGATTCCCTAGAAATAGCCTTAGCCAGGGAGGCCCTGGAGCGTTCGACTAGCGGGCGCTACATGGGCCAGGTAATTAGGGCTAAGTTAAGCAAGATGTCTTCCGAAGCTGTGAAAATGGGCGCGGAACTGCGCAAGGAAGAAATTCGCCGAGCCGGCGACCGGTACATTCGAGAGGTACGCGACCCGGAGGGACATCTCCTTAGGTCGACCGACGACATGTGCGAGGCGTTCCGGCAGCATTTCGAACACCGATTTACCAAGGAGCCTGGTCTCCGTGACGAGGACTTTCGCAGCTATTTGGCTGACTTTCCCCGGCTTTTGCCGGCTGAAGCGGCTAGCTGCGAAGGGGAGATTACGGAGGACGAAATCTACGTGGCTTTGAAGAAGGTCGGCAGTGGCAAGTCGCCAGGTTTGGATGGTTTGCCCTATGAATTGTACTTGAGGATGTCGCACCTTTTTGTCCCGCTCTTGGCAGTCGTGTTCAACCACTGGTTTCGGCAGGGGTCCATCCCCGGTCGGATCACCAGGGGCGTGATCACGCTGTTGAGAAAAGGCAAGAAGGTTGGGAGGGAACTAGACGATTACAGGCCCATAACTCTGCTAAACACAGAGTTAAAGATTTTGGCCAAGATCCTGACGAATCGCTTGCAGCTAGTTGCCGAGTCTCTGTTGGAACCGGATCAGACTTGTTCTGTGAAGGGGAGAACAATTCAGAGCAACCTGCACTTGATTCGCACGATCATAGAGGGTGTAGAAGACGACGATGAGGCCGCGCTGATCAATTTAGATCAGTCCAAGGCATTTGATAGGATTGACCATGGCTACCTGGCTGCTGTCCTGCAGGCCGCCGGATTCAAACCCGACTTCAGCCGCTGGATTAGCCTTCTGTATCGCTCCCCCCGGGCTGTGGTACAGGTGAACGGGAAGCTGTCGGGCGCTTTCGCGCTGTCTAGGTCGGTCCGACAGGGTTGTCCACTGTCTTCTCTCCTTTATGTCTTGGCGTTGGAGCCCCTCCTTCGCCGGCTAAGGGACGAGACGGGCAGTCCGGTCCTGCGTGGAATTGAAGTCCCTGGCGGAGCTCGAGCCAGGGTTTCTGCGTACGCCGATGACGTAACGACCTTTGTGTCCTCCCGCAGGGACATAGAGGCGGTACACCAGGCGCTTGTACGGTACGAGAAGGTGACAGGGGCCAGAATTAACTGCGACAAGTCATCCGGCTTGCGGTTAGGTGCCTGGAAGGGAGTTTCCCTCCCGGGGCCCTTCAGCTGGACGGACGGGCCGGTCAAGCTCCTCGGAGTTTGGTTCGGTCCGGACTTACAGCTGGAGAAAAACTGGTCAGAAGTACTGGCAAAGGTCGGCGCGTCGGTCAAGATTTGGCGTCGACGGGGTCTCTCCGTGAAGGGCTTGGCGGAGGTGTGTAACACATACCTCTTTCCCATGATCCTTTACCGGCTGTCAGTACTTCCCCTTTGTGACGATCATGAGAAGGCGCTCGAGCGTTTGCTATTCTCCTGTCTTTGGAGAGGACGCAAACACATGGTCGACAAAGGAGTCTGTTGCCTCCGTCCGTGTCAAGGGGGTCTGGGGATGCCACACTTGAGGAGCCACGTGCTCGCTTCAAGGTTGGCATTCCTCAGGCGCGCGTTAGAGGAAGATCGGTTGCTTGCGGGGGTAGTGAGGGACATGTTCCCTTGCCTTACCATCACGCCCCCGACCCTATGGCTGACCGTCAGGCCTTGGGTGCGACCGAAATTCCTCCTCGAATGTCTGGCGGCTTTACAGGCCATTCCACGGTCCAGTGACCTTTCACAGCCTAGGAAAATCTTCTATCGGGGATTAGTGGAGGGTGCCGTGAAGGATAAGCTGTGGAGTAAGCTCGGCATGTCGAGAGTGGAGTACCGCTCTCATTGGTCTTGGGCGCCAGGTGCAGATTGGCTCAGCAACTCTGAGTTTTCTCTGACCTGGCGATTGGCTCGGAATGGTTTGTCTCTCAATGACAAGCGTTTCGCAATGGGCCTGGCGGATTTGCCAGATTGTGAACGTTGCAACCTTGGAATTAAGGAGACGTCTGCGCACGCCTTCTTCCATTGTTCGCGCGTTCGCCCGTTGTGGGCGCGTGTCGGCGAGTTGACTGCTCGTATCGCGCCGCGGGAGCTCGTGCTCATTGATCGCGCATACGCTGTGGACAATGTGTTGCCCCCGTACTCTGGAGTGAAGCGGATGGTGTTTCTGACGCTGCTGGCTTCGGCTAGAATGGTGATATGGACGACGCGACTGGAGGAAGTCTTGCGGGGCGGTCGTCTTTCGGATCAGGATCTAATCCGATATTTTGAGCACCAGCTCAAAATGAAGATTAGAACTGAACGGAAACGGCTGCACCCGACAGACTTTTGCGAAAGGTGGATACATGCAGCGAGCCTGGTTCGTGTGACCGGGGCTAGCCTTGATTTTCTTTTTTAGATCTGCTAATCACATCGGGGGGGATTCCTTTGGAACCCTTCCCGTGGTTAAGGTAGATATTCTTTTGTGTACCTAGTTAATGTGAGTGTATGGGTTGTCCTAGCCTGTTCCCGGCTCCAATACTTTTGTTATGATCCAGTTCGAGATCCCCTTTGTCCATCGTTATTTTGTCCCGTTTCATTCTCGGCTGGGTCAGCCTTATACATTCTCCAGTCCAATTTATTTTTGTTCTCTGCTACTCCATTCCCCTTAGAAAGAGTGCTTCTTGATTTTGTCTTCTAAGACAGAATACAGCGGCCTCTTTAATTATGTGGGTGTGTTTGGGTCTTACTAACACCTTGTATATGATGTTCATTTGAAATTGTTTTTAGTTTGGGGATTTTTGTTTCTTCATTCCCCCTTCCCATCATGTCATTTCATGCACCAATTTTTAAATCTATTTTTGTATTATATTTGTCACAAATTTTTATGTACATTTGGGGCGTTTTGTAGGTCCCTGGTATGGTTTTTGCGGTATTTTGGTGTATGATATGTATGAGTGTTGATGGACAAATTCTTATGGTGATTGAGAAAATTGTAACGTATGTATGGGTCGTGAATCCGATTAGCTAGGTATAAGATAGAGTACTGAAGACCACCCCAAGTTTTGTTCCCCCTCCCATTTTTCGGCCTTGTGCCATAATCTTTGTAATATAAGATAAATAAAACTAGCCATTTCCTACCAATCTTGTGTTGTGTGGTAAATGGCAGAGGATCAAAGTGTAGTATCTGTTCCATAGTGATATTTACTAGCTCTTTGTTTCCTGGACAATTGTGTTCCAGCCTAAGTTTATTGCTCAGGCCCGCGCAAAAGTAGCGGTAAAACGCGAAACGCCGGAAGACAAGCGTCCGTGGTTCGGCCTCTTGGGAGGCATGGCCTCGGAAGGGCCTGGGGAAGTAGTTCCTCCCACCACGGCCTCGGTGGGAGGAAAGGAGGGTGACTGGCAACTACCGCCACGGGAGTCACCCTCCGTAGCGTCCGTAGCAGCAGCAGCATCCCCCAAACCATCGACCTCGGGGTGGACAGGGGGAAAGATCGTTATGAAGAATGAAGATTTTTATGACGAGATGAAAGCGAAATATGCGCAGTATATTAAGGGAACTGAGCTGGTCTCAGTTCCGGAACAACTAGCGCAAATAGAAGTGCGGATCATCACGCTGATAACGAAGGATATTAAGACGCACAAATTGGTGGGAGTAACCAGAGAAGTTTTTGAGGAGGCGTTATCAGCTCTGAAACTAAATGCTAGGGCCGTGGCGAGGAAGAGCAATGCCATGTGGGACGTCCTGCTGGCATCAGCGGAGGAAGCCAAAAGACTAATTGGGGTAGTTCTGGAGACAAAAACGCTCCAACTCCACACTGAGTATATGGGGACCAAAAAAATCAAGGTTACCCTGCATGGCGTCCCCATGGACATTGCGGAGGACCACATAGGTGCCTTTTTCGCCCATTATGGAAAGGTGGCCTGTGTTTCCTCGCTGCGGTCCAGAGCAGGTATCTTGACAGGCGACATGACCCTGCAGGTGACTATAACGAAGGAAAACATTCCCAAAATTCCTAACATCCTCACCTGCAGGGGTCGCGTAATATTCATAATTGTTGAAGGAAGAAAACCGTGCTGTTGGGTCTGCGGGGCGGCGGAACATGTAGCAAAAACCTGCCCCACCAAGAATCCTGCCCCAAAGGCCCAACCAGCCAAGCAGCCACAGCAGGAGCAAGGCAAACCGAAGACGGCAACACCAAAGACGGCATCACCAGCACCGGCTCCAGCTGCCAACAAGGAAGGCGAATGGCAGGTGGTAGGCAGGAAGAAGAATAAAACACCATCCCCGGCGAAGGTGCTGCCACCTGCCAAAACGCCGGCTAAGATGAAGGAGACCCCGGTGAAGGAGACACCGGTGAAGAGGTCGCCAGCTCAACCGGAAAGGGGTTCCCGTAAGGAAAAGAGCCCCGCACCCAATATGGAGATGGAGGTGGATAGGGCAGCGTCTCTCAAACGTGGGAGAGACGAGGAAGCGGAGGAAGAGCACGACAGCCCAAAGTCCCGGCGGAGAAGCAGGAGCAGAGAGAGAAAAGTGCACAAAGAGAAATGCTCGTCTCTACCGGTGTCCCCCGTAAGAAGGACTTATGCGGACAAGGCAAGAAGCCTTCCCGCTTCCCCGCTTAAGGCTTCCCAGTCCCCAGGTTTTAAACTGACCCCCTTGGCAAAAGCTAGTGCCATAACTCCTACTCCCTCCCCTTCTCCTACTCCCACTCCCTCTCGGGCTAAGAAAAAAAATGCCCTCCCGCGTGGGGATGCCCTGATGAAGGTTCCAGAAAATATTTCGGAGGAGTGGTCTTCCCAGCGACGAAGGCTACTGAAGCCTCTTTTAAAATTGACCTCTGTGAAGGGTCTCTCTACGGAAGACCCGAGGAACTTGCCCAGGCCCCAGGTGTCATCACCCTGGTTAGGAATACCGGGGGGAACCTGCGGGTCTGGGACCATATCGCAGAGGTCCAGAAGCATTATACCAATTTAAATATGGTCAAAGAACATTCACCAGAGCTAAGAAAAATGGCTAAAAATTGTTCGGGGAGGTTCCCCGTATTACTCCACCCCTGCTTATATAGGGTGGTAAAATTAATTTATCCAACGGACGTCGGCGGTATTGTCCTGGACGGACGAATTACGTCCGATATAGGTACAGGGTCCCTAGGACAGGCCGTCGGGGTCCCAGCCACCAGAGATTTTTTCCCCGTATGTGATTAGAGCCGTTGTTGCATGTTTTTTCTGTTTCTCTTTTTCAGGCCTAAGAAATGTCTATCAAGATAGCCAGTCTGAATGCGTATGGCCTGAGGGATCGGGGTAAGGCGGCTCGCCTGCTTCGTGACCTCTTGTCGTACGGCGTGGATGTGGCCGCGATCCAAGAGACTCACTTTGTTTGCGAAGTCGACTCGTGTGTGCTGTCTAGCGACTTTGTCGTTTATTCAGCATATGGGAGCCGGCGGGCCAGAGGTGTTTCTTTGCTGGTTAAGCGTACCCTGGACGCGAGGGTTGACCTTGTCCATGTCGGTGCCGAGGGCTGGCTGATCGTGGCCGATATTGCAGTGAAAAGCAAGTCGTTCCGGCTGATTGCGGTTTATGCGCCCAATGTCCAAGGTGAGCGTGTCTCTTTCTTTCGGCTGTTGGAGCCCTTCATGGTGCATTCAACACGGCTAATCTTAGTTGGGGACTGGAATGCCATCCTAACCCCCAAATGGGATAGAGGGAGGGGCGCTAGCGGGTGGAGTGGTGATCGTAGCCTGGTCAATCTTGTCGGCGATTTTGGTCTCGTCGATAGATACCGGGTTGATCATCCGGAAGGGAGCATGTGGACGTGGACGCGTAGTTGGCCCTCTACCCGGGTATCAGCGTACCTGGATAGGGTGTTAGTGAGAGAAGCCGACATAGACTTCTTAGAATGTCCAACGTTCCACTGGTTAGGCTACACGGATCACAAACTCGTTTGTGCCCGTGTGGTGTTAGATTTTAGGCCTAGGTTGGCTGGTTATTGGAAGTTCAACCAGTCCTTACTGGACAGGCGGGACTTTCGTGACCAGCTGACAAAACTAGTTCAGCGGGCGTTAATTGGGCGAGTCATTGGGAGTAAGTGGTGGGTTAGTCTTAAGGACTCCATTAGGTCTTTCGCCACCAAATATAGCCAGCGGCTCAACCTAGATAAGGCTGCGGAGGCAAAGACACTTAGAGCTAATTTCGCCCGGGCGGAGGCTGGTGGGGATTCCCTAGAAATAGCCTTAGCCAGGGAGGCCCTGGAGCGTTCGACTAGCGGGCGCTACATGGGCCAGGTAATTAGGGCTAAGTTAAGCAAGATGTCTTCCGAAGCTGTGAAAATGGGCGCGGAACTGCGCAAGGAAGAAATTCGCCGAGCCGGCGACCGGTACATTCGAGAGGTACGCGACCCGGAGGGACATCTCCTTAGGTCGACCGACGACATGTGCGAGGCGTTCCGGCAGCATTTCGAACACCGATTTACCAAGGAGCCTGGTCTCCGTGACGAGGACTTTCGCAGCTATTTGGCTGACTTTCCCCGGCTTTTGCCGGCTGAAGCGGCTAGCTGCGAAGGGGAGATTACGGAGGACGAAATCTACGTGGCTTTGAAGAAGGTCGGCAGTGGCAAGTCGCCAGGTTTGGATGGTTTGCCCTATGAATTGTACTTGAGGATGTCGCACCTTTTTGTCCCGCTCTTGGCAGTCGTGTTCAACCACTGGTTTCGGCAGGGGTCCATCCCCGGTCGGATCACCAGGGGCGTGATCACGCTGTTGAGAAAAGGCAAGAAGGTTGGGAGGGAACTAGACGATTACAGGCCCATAACTCTGCTAAACACAGAGTTAAAGATTTTGGCCAAGATCCTGACGAATCGCTTGCAGCTAGTTGCCGAGTCTCTGTTGGAACCGGATCAGACTTGTTCTGTGAAGGGGAGAACAATTCAGAGCAACCTGCACTTGATTCGCACGATCATAGAGGGTGTAGAAGACGACGATGAGGCCGCGCTGATCAATTTAGATCAGTCCAAGGCATTTGATAGGATTGACCATGGCTACCTGGCTGCTGTCCTGCAGGCCGCCGGATTCAAACCCGACTTCAGCCGCTGGATTAGCCTTCTGTATCGCTCCCCCCGGGCTGTGGTACAGGTGAACGGGAAGCTGTCGGGCGCTTTCGCGCTGTCTAGGTCGGTCCGACAGGGTTGTCCACTGTCTTCTCTCCTTTATGTCTTGGCGTTGGAGCCCCTCCTTCGCCGGCTAAGGGACGAGACGGGCAGTCCGGTCCTGCGTGGAATTGAAGTCCCTGGCGGAGCTCGAGCCAGGGTTTCTGCGTACGCCGATGACGTAACGACCTTTGTGTCCTCCCGCAGGGACATAGAGGCGGTACACCAGGCGCTTGTACGGTACGAGAAGGTGACAGGGGCCAGAATTAACTGCGACAAGTCATCCGGCTTGCGGTTAGGTGCCTGGAAGGGAGTTTCCCTCCCGGGGCCCTTCAGCTGGACGGACGGGCCGGTCAAGCTCCTCGGAGTTTGGTTCGGTCCGGACTTACAGCTGGAGAAAAACTGGTCAGAAGTACTGGCAAAGGTCGGCGCGTCGGTCAAGATTTGGCGTCGACGGGGTCTCTCCGTGAAGGGCTTGGCGGAGGTGTGTAACACATACCTCTTTCCCATGATCCTTTACCGGCTGTCAGTACTTCCCCTTTGTGACGATCATGAGAAGGCGCTCGAGCGTTTGCTATTCTCCTGTCTTTGGAGAGGACGCAAACACATGGTCGACAAAGGAGTCTGTTGCCTCCGTCCGTGTCAAGGGGGTCTGGGGATGCCACACTTGAGGAGCCACGTGCTCGCTTCAAGGTTGGCATTCCTCAGGCGCGCGTTAGAGGAAGATCGGTTGCTTGCGGGGGTAGTGAGGGACATGTTCCCTTGCCTTACCATCACGCCCCCGACCCTATGGCTGACCGTCAGGCCTTGGGTGCGACCGAAATTCCTCCTCGAATGTCTGGCGGCTTTACAGGCCATTCCACGGTCCAGTGACCTTTCACAGCCTAGGAAAATCTTCTATCGGGGATTAGTGGAGGGTGCCGTGAAGGATAAGCTGTGGAGTAAGCTCGGCATGTCGAGAGTGGAGTACCGCTCTCATTGGTCTTGGGCGCCAGGTGCAGATTGGCTCAGCAACTCTGAGTTTTCTCTGACCTGGCGATTGGCTCGGAATGGTTTGTCTCTCAATGACAAGCGTTTCGCAATGGGCCTGGCGGATTTGCCAGATTGTGAACGTTGCAACCTTGGAATTAAGGAGACGTCTGCGCACGCCTTCTTCCATTGTTCGCGCGTTCGCCCGTTGTGGGCGCGTGTCGGCGAGTTGACTGCTCGTATCGCGCCGCGGGAGCTCGTGCTCATTGATCGCGCATACGCTGTGGACAATGTGTTGCCCCCGTACTCTGGAGTGAAGCGGATGGTGTTTCTGACGCTGCTGGCTTCGGCTAGAATGGTGATATGGACGACGCGACTGGAGGAAGTCTTGCGGGGCGGTCGTCTTTCGGATCAGGATCTAATCCGATATTTTGAGCACCAGCTCAAAATGAAGATTAGATCTGAACGGAAACGGCTGCACCCGACAGACTTTTGCGAAAGGTGGATACATGCAGCGAGCCTGGTTCGTGTGACCGGGGCTAGCCTTGATTTTCTTTTTTAGATCTGCTAATCACATCGGGGGGATTCCTTTGGAACCCTTCCCGTGGTTAAGGTAGATATTCTTTTGTGTACCTAGTTAATGTGAGTGTATGGGTTGTCCTAGCCTGTTCCCGGCTCCAATACTTTTGTTATGATCCAGTTCGAGATCCCCTTTGTCCATCGTTATTTTGTCCCGTTTCATTCTCGGCTGGGTCAGCCTTATACATTCTCCAGTCCAATTTATTTTTGTTCTCTGCTACTCCATTCCCCTTAGAAAGAGTGCTTCTTGATTTTGTCTTCTAAGACAGAATACAGCGGCCTCTTTAATTATGTGGGTGTGTTTGGGTCTTACTAACACCTTGTATATGATGTTCATTTGAAATTGTTTTTAGTTTGGGGATTTTTGTTTCTTCATTCCCCCTTCCCATCATGTCATTTCATGCACCAATTTTTAAATCTATTTTTGTATTATATTTGTCACAAATTTTTATGTACATTTGGGGCGTTTTGTAGGTCCCTGGTATGGTTTTTGCGGTATTTTGGTGTACGATATGTATGAGTGTTGATGGACAAATTCTTATGGTGATTGAGAAAATTGTAACGTATGTATGGGTCGTGAATCCGATTAGCTAGGTATAAGATAGAGTACTGAAGACCACCCCAAGTTTTGTTCCCCCTCCCATTTTTCGGCCTTGTGCCATAATCTTTGTAATATAAGATAAATAAAACTAGCCATTTCCTACCAATCTTGTGTTGTGTGGTAAATGGCAGAGGATCAAAGTGTAGTATCTGTTCCATAGTGATACTTACTATTGCTTTGTTTCCTGGACAATTGTGTTCCAGCCTAAGTTTATTGCTCAGGCCCGCGCAAAAGTAGCGGTAAAACGCGAAACGCCGGAAGACAAGCGTCCGTGGTTCGGCCTCTTGGGAGGCATGGCCTCGGAAGGGCCTGGGGAAGTAGTTCCTCCCACCACGGCCTCGGTGGGAGGAAAGGAGGGTGACTGGCAGCTACCGCCACGGGAGTCACCCTCCGTAGCGTCCGTAGCAGCAGCAGCATCCCCCAAACCATCAACCTCGGGGTGGACAGGGGGAAAGATCGTTATGAAGAATGAAGATTTTTATGACGAGATGAAAGCGAAATATGCGCAGTACATTAAGGGAACTGAGCTAGTCTCAGTTCCGGAACAACTAGCGCAAATAGAAGTGCGGATCATCACGCTGATAACGAAGGATATTAAGACGCACAAATTGGTGGGAATAACCAGAGAAGTTTTTGAGGAGGCGTTATCAGCTCTGAAACTAAATGCTAGGGCCGTGGCGAGGAAGAGCAATGCCATGTGGGACGTCCTGCTGGCTTCAGCGGACGAAGCCAAAAGACTAATTGGGGTAGTTCTGGAGACAAAAACGCTCCAACTCCACACTGAGTATATGGGGACCAAAAAAATCAAGGTTACCCTGCATGGCGTCCCCATGGACATTGCGGAGGACCACATAGGTGCCTTTTTCGCCCATTATGGAAAGGTGGCCTGTGTTTCCTCGCTGCGGTCCAGAGCAGGTATCTTGACAGGCGACATGACCCTGCAGGTGACTATAACGAAGGAAAACATTCCCAAAATTCCTAACATCCTCACCTGCAGGGGTCGCGTAATATTCATAATTGTTGAAGGAAGAAAACCGTGCTGTTGGGTCTGCGGGGCGGCGGAACATGTAGCAAAAACCTGCCCCACCAAGAATCCTGCCCCAAAGGCCCAACCAGCCAAGCAGCCACAGCAGGAGCAAGGCAAACCGAAGACGGCAACACCAAAGACGGCATCACCAGCACCGGCTCCAGCTGCCAACAAGGAAGGCGAATGGCAGGTGGTAGGCAGGAAGAAGAATAAAACACCATCCCCGGCGAAGGTGCTGCCACCTGCCAAAACGCCGGCTAAGATGAAGGAGACCCCGGTGAAGGAGACACCGGTGAAGAGGTCGCCAGCTCAACCGGAAAGGGGTTCCCGTAAGGAAAAGAGCCCCGCACCCAATATGGAGATGGAGGTGGATAGGGCAGCGTCTCTCAAACGTGGGAGAGACGAGGAAGCGGAGGAAGAGCACGACAGCCCAAAGTCCCGGCGGAGAAGCAGGAGCAGAGAGAGAAAAGTGCACAAAGAGAAATGCTCGTCTCTACCGGTGTCCCCCGTAAGAAGGACTTATGCGGACAAGGCAAGCGAAGCCTTCCCGCTTCCCCGCTTAAGGCTTCCCAGTCCCCAGTTTTTAAACTGACCCCCTTGGCAAAAGCTAGTGCCATAACTCCTACTCCCTCCCCTTCTCCTACTCCCACTCCCTCTCGGGCTAAGAAAAAAATGCCCTCCCGCGTGGGGATGCCCTGATGAAGGTTCCAGAAAATATTTCGGAGGAGTGGTCTTCCCAGCGACGAAGGCTACTGAAGCCTCTTTTAAAATTGACCTCTGTGAAGGGTCTCTCTACGGAAGACCCGAGGAACTTTGCCCAGGCCCCAGGTGTCATCACCCTGGTTAGGAATACCGGGGGGAACCTGCGGGTCTGGGACCATATCGCAGAGGTCCAGAAGCATTATACCAATTTAAATATGGTCAAAGAACATTCACCAGAGCTAAGAAAAATGGCTAAAAATTGTTCGGGGAGGTTCCCCGTATTACTCCACCCCTGCTTATATAGGGTGGTAAAATTAATTTATCCTACGGACGTCGGCGGTATTGTCCTGGACGGACGAATTACGTCCGATATAGGTACAGGGTCCCTAGGACAGGCCGTCGGGGTCCCAGCCACCAGAGATTTTTTCCCCGTATGTGATTAGAGCCGTTGTTGCATGTTTTTTCTGTTTCTCTTTTTCAGGCCTAAGAAATGTCTATCAAGATAGCCAGTCTGAATGCGTATGGCCTGAGGGATCGGGGTAAGGCGGCTCGCCTGCTTCGTGACCTCTTGTCGTACGGCGTGGATGTGGCCGCGATCCAAGAGACTCACTTTGTTTGCGAAGTCGACTCGTGTGTGCTGTCTAGCGACTTTGTCGTTTATTCAGCATATGGGAGCCGGCGGGCCAGAGGTGTTTCTTTGCTGGTTAAGCGTACCCTGGACGCGAGGGTTGACCTTGTCCATGTCGGTGCCGAGGGCCGGCTGATCGTGGCCGATATTGCAGTGAAAAGCAAGTCGTTCCGGCTGATTGCGGTTTATGCGCCCAATGTTCAGGGTGAGCGTGTCTCTTTCTTTCGGCTGTTGGAGCCCTTCATGGTGCATTCAACACGGCTAATCTTAGTTGGGGACTGGAATGCCATCCTAACCCCCAAATGGGATAGAGGGAGGGGCGCTAGCGGGTGGAGTGGTGATCGTAGCCTGGTCAATCTTGTCGGCGATTTTGGTCTCGTCGATAGATACCGGGTCGATCACCCGGAAGGGAGCATGTGGACGTGGACGCGTAGTTGGCCCTCTACCCGGGTATCAGCGTACCTGGATAGGGTGTTAGTGAGAGAAGCCGACATAGACTTCTTAGAATGTCCAACGTTCCACTGGTTAGGCTACACGGATCACAAACTCGTTTGTGCCCGTGTGGTGTTAGATTTTAGGCCTAGGTTGGCTGGTTATTGGAAGTTCAACCAGTCCTTACTGGACAGGCGGGACTTTCGTGACCAGCTGACAAAACTAGTTCAGCGGGCGTTAATTGGGCGAGTCATTGGGAGTAAGTGGTGGGTTAGTCTTAAGGACTCCATTAGGTCTTTCGCCACCAAATATAGCCAGCGGCTCAACCTAGATAAGGCTGCGGAGGCAAAGACACTTAGAGCTAATTTCGCCCGGGCGGAGGCTGGTGGGGATTCCCTAGAAATAGCCTTAGCCAGGGAGGCCCTGGAGCGTTCGACTAGCGGGCGCTACATGGGCCAGGTAATTAGGGCTAAGTTAAGCAAGATGTCTTCCGAAGCTGTGAAAATGGGCGCGGAACTGCGCAAGGAAGAAATTCGCCGAGCCGGCGACCGGTACATTCGAGAGGTAAGCGACCCGGAGGGACATCTCCTTAGGTCGACCGACGACATGTGCGAGGCGTTCCGGCGGCATTTCGAGCACCGATTTACCAAGGAGCCTGGTCTCCGTGACGAGGAGTTTCGCAGCTATTTGGCTGACTTTCCCCGGCTTTCGCCGGCTGAAGCGGCTAGCTGCGAAGGGGAGATTACGGAGGACGAAATCTACGTGGCTTTGAAGAAGGTCGGCAGTGGCAAGTCGCCAGGTTTGGATGGTTTGCCCTATGAATTGTACTTGAGGATGTCGCACCTTTTTGTCCCGCTCTTGGCTGTCGTGTTCAACCACTGGTTTCGGCAGGGGTCCATCCCCGGTCGGATCACCAGGGGCGTGATCACGCTGTTGAGAAAAGGCAAGAAGGTTGGGGAGGGAACTAGATGACTACAGGCCCATAACTCTGCTAAACACAGAGTTAAAGATTTTGGCCAAGATCCTGACGAATCGCTTGCAGCTAGTTGCCGAGTCTCTGTTGGAACCGGATCAGACTTGTTCTGTGAAGGGGAGAACAATTCAGAGCAACCTGCACTTGATTCGCACGATCATAGAGGGTGTAGAAGACGACGATGAGGCCGCGCTGATCAATTTAGATCAGTCCAAGGCATTTGATAGGATTGACCATGGCTACCTGGCTGCTGTCCTGCAGGCCGCCGGATTCAAACCCGACTTCAGCCGCTGGATTAGCCTTCTGTATCGCTCCCCCAAGGCTGTGGTACAGGTGAACGGGAAGCTGTCGGGCGCTTTCGCGCTGTCTAGGTCGGTCCGACAGGGTTGTCCACTGTCTTCTCTCCTTTATGTCCTGTGTTTGGAGCCCCTCCTTCGCAGGCTAAGGGACGAGACGGGCAGTCCGGTCCTGCGTGGAATTGAAGTCCCTGGCGGAGCTCGAGCCAGGGTTTCTGCGTACGCCGATGACGTAACGACCTTTGTGTCCTCCCGCAGGGACATAGAGGCGGTACACCAGGCGCTTGTACGGTACGAGAAGGTGACAGGGGCCAGAATTAACTGCGACAAGTCATCCGGCTTGCGGTTAGGTGCCTGGAAGGGAGTTTCCCTCCCGGGGCCCTTCAGCTGGACGGACGGGCCGGTCAAGCTCCTCGGAGTTTGGTTCGGTCCGGACTTACAGCTGGAGAAAAACTGGTCAGAAGTACTGGCAAAGGTCGGCGCGTCGGTCAAGATTTGGCGTCGACGGGGTCTCTCCGTGAAGGGCTTGGCGGAGGTGTGTAACACATACCTCTTTCCCATGATCCTTTACCGGCTGTCAGTACTTCCCCTTTGTGACGATCATGAGAAGGCGCTCGAGCGTTTGCTATTCTCCTGTCTGTGGAGAGGACGCAAACACATGGTCGACAAAGGAGTCTGTTGCCTCCGTCCGTGTCAAGGGGGTCTGGGGATGCCACACTTGAGGAGCCACGTGCTCGCTTCAAGGTTGGCATTCCTCAGGCGCGCGTTGGAGGAAGATCGGTTGCTTGCGGGGGTAGTGAGGGACATGTTCCCTTGCCTTACCATCACGCCCCCGACCCTATGGCTGACCGTCAGGCCTTGGGTGCGACCGAAATTCCTGCTCGAATGTCTGGCGGCTTTACAGGCCATTCCACGGTCCAGTGACCTTTCACAGCCTAGGAAAATCTTCTATCGGGGATTAGTGGAGGGTGCCGTGAAGGATAAGCTGTGGAGTAAGCTCGGCATGTCGAGAGTGGAGTACCGCTCTCATTGGTCTTGGGCGCCAGGTGCAGATTGGCTCAGCAACTCTGAGTTTTCTCTGACCTGGCGATTGGCTCGGAATGGTTTGTCTCTCAATGACAAGCGTTTCGCAATGGGCCTGGCGGATTTGCCAGATTGTGAACGTTGCAACCTTGGAATCAAGGAGACGTCTGCGCACGCCTTCTTCCATTGTTCGCGCGTTCGCCCGTTGTGGGCGCGTGTCGGCGAGTTGACTGCTCGTATCGCGCCGCGGGAGCTCGTGCTCATTGATCGCGCATACGCTGTGGACAATGTGTTGCCCCCGTACTCTGGAGTGAAGCGGATGGTGTTTCTGACGCTGCTGGCTTCGGCTAGAATGGTGATATGGACGACGCGACTGGAGGAAGTCTTGCGGGGCGGTCGTCTTTCGGATCAGGATCTAATCCGATATTTTGAGCACCAGCTCAAAATGAAGATTAGAACTGAACGGAAACGGCTGCACCCGACAGACTTTTGCGAAAGGTGGATACATGCAGCGAGCCTGGTTCGTGTGACCGGGGCTAGCCTTGATTTTCTTTTTTAGATCTGCTAATCACATCGGGGGGGATTCCTTTGGAACCCTTCCCGTGGTTAAGGTAGATATTCTTTTGTGTACCTAGTTAATGTGAGTGTATGGGTTGTCCTAGCCTGTTCCCGGCTCCAATACTTTTGTTATGATCCAGTTCGAGATCCCCTTTGTCCATCGTTATTTTGTCCCGTTTTACTCTCGGCTGGGTCAGCCTTATATATTCCCCAGTCCAATTTATTTTAACCTGCTTCTCCCATCCCCTGTAGAAAGAGAGCTACTTGATTTTGCCTTTTAAGGCAGAATACAGTGGCCTCTTTAATTATGAGGGTGTGTTTGGGTCTTACTAACACTATGTATATGATGTTCATTTGAAATTGTTTTTAGTTTGGGGTTTTTTGTTTCTTCATTCCCCCTTCCCATCATGTCATTTCATGCACAAATTTTTAAATCTATTTTTGTATTATATTTGTAAATAGTCACAAATTTTTATGTACATTTGGGGCGTTTTGTAGGTCCCTGGTATGGTTTTTGCGGTATTTTGGTGTACGATATGTATGAGTGTTGATGGACAAATTCTTATGGTGATTGAGAAAATTGTAACGTATGCAAGGGTCGTGAATCCGATTAGCTAGGTATAAGATAGAGTACTGAAGACCACCCCAAGTTTTGTACCCCCACCCATTTTTCGGCCTTGTGCCACAATTCTTTGTAATTAAAGAATAAATAAAACTAGCCATTTCCTACCAATCTTGTGTTGTGTGGTAAATGGCAGAGGATCAAAGTGTAGTATCTGTTCCATAGTGATATTTACTAGCTCTTTGTTTCCTGGACAATTGTGTTCCAGCCTAAGTTTATTGCTCAGGCCCGCGCAAAAGTAGCGGTAAAACGCGAAACGCCGGAAGACAAGCGTCCGTGGTTCGGCCTCTTGGGAGGCATGGCCTCGGAAGGGCCTGGGGAAGTAGTTCCTCCCACCACGGCCTCGGTGGGAGGAAAGGAGGGTGACTGGCAACTACCGCCACGGGAGTCACCCTCCGTAGCGTCCGTAGCAGCAGCAGCATCCCCCAAACCATCGACCTCGGGGTGGACAGGGGGAAAGATCGTTATGAAGAATGAAGATTTTTATGACGAGATGAAAGCGAAATATGCGCAGTATATTAAGGGAACTGAGCTGGTCTCAGTTCCGGAACAACTAGCGCAAATAGAAGTGCGGATCATCACGCTGATAACGAAGGATATTAAGACGCACAAATTGGTGGGAGTAACCAGAGAAGTTTTTGAGGAGGCGTTATCAGCTCTGAAACTAAATGCTAGGGCCGTGGCGAGGAAGAGCAATGCCATGTGGGACGTCCTGCTGGCATCAGCAGAGGAAGCCAAAAGACTAATTGGGGTAGTTCTGGAGACAAAAACGCTCCAACTCCACACTGAGTATATGGGAACCAAAAAAATCAAGGTTACCCTGCATGGCGTCCCCATGGACATTGCAGAGGACCACATAGGTGCCTTTTTCGCCAATTATGGAAAGGTGGCCTGTGTTTCCTCGCTGCGGTCCAAGGCCGGAATCTTAACAGGCGACATGACCCTGCAGTTGACCATATCGAAGGAAAATATCGAAAAAATTCCGAACATCCTCACCTGCAGGGGCCGCGTAATATTTATCATTGTAGAGGGCAGGAAGCCGTGCTGTTGGGTCTGCGGGGCGGCGGAACATGTAGCAAAAACCTGCCCCACCAAGAATCCTGCCCCAAAGGCCCAACCAGCCAAGCAGCTACAGCAGGAGCAAGGAAAACCTAAGACGGCATCGCCAGCACCGGCTCCAGCTGCCAACAAGGAAGGCGAATGGCAGGTGGTAGGCAGGAAGAAGAATAAAACACCATCCCCGGCGAAGGTGCTGCCACCTGCCAAAACGCCGGCTAAGATGAAGGAGACCCCGGTGAAGGAGACACCGGTGAAGAGGTCGCCAGCTCAACCGGAAAGGGGTTCCCGTAAGGAAAAGAGCCCCGCACCCAATATGGAGATGGAGGTGGATAGGGCAGCGTCTCTCAAACGTGGGAGAGACGAGGAAGCGGAGGAAGAGCACGACAGCCCAAAGTCCCGGCGGAGAAGCAGGAGCAGAGAGAGAAAAGTGCACAAAGAGAAATGCTCGTCTCTACCGGTGTCCCCCGTAAGAAGGACTTATGCGGACAAGGCAAGAAGCCTTCCCGCTTCCCCGCTTAAGGCTTCCCAGTCCCCAGTTTTTAAACTGACCCCCTTGGCAAAAGCTAGTGCCATAACTCCTACTCCCTCCCCTTCTCCTACTCCCACTCCCTCTCGGGCTAAGAAAAAAATGCCCTCCCGCGTGGGGATGCCCTGATGAAGGTTCCAGAAAATATTTCGGAGGAGTGGTCTTCCCAGCGACGAAGGCTACTGAAGCCTCTTTTAAAATTGACCTCTGTGAAGGGTCTCTCTACGGAAGACCCGAGGAACTTTGCCCAGGCCCCAGGTGTCATCACCCTGGTTAGGAATACCGGGGGGAACCTGCGGGTCTGGGACCATATCGCAGAGGTCCAGAAGCATTATACCAATTTAAATATGGTCAAAGAACATTCACCAGAGCTAAGAAAAATGGCTAAAAATTGTTCGGGGAGGTTCCCCGTATTACTCCACCCTTGCTTATATAGGGTGGTAAAATTAATTTATCCTACGGACGTCGGCGGTATTGTCCTGGACGGACGAATTACGTCCGATATAGGTACAGGGTCCCTAGGACAGGCCGTCGGGGTCCCAGCCACCAGAGATTTTTTCCCCGTATGTGATTAGAGCCGTTGTTGCATGTTTTTTCTGTTTCTCTTTTTCAGGCCTAAGAAATGTCTATCAAGATAGCCAGTCTGAATGCGTATGGCCTGAGGGATCGGGGTAAGGCGGCTCGCCTGCTTCGTGACCTCTTGTCGTACGGCGTGGATGTGGCCGCGATCCAAGAGACTCACTTTGTTTGCGAAGTCGACTCGTGTGTGCTGTCTAGCGACTTTGTCGTTTATTCAGCATATGGGAGCCGGCGGGCCAGAGGTGTTTCTTTGCTGGTTAAGCGTACCCTGGACGCGAGGGTTGACCTTGTCCATGTCGGTGCCGAGGGCCGGCTGATCGTGGCCGATATTGCAGTGAAAAGCAAGTCGTTCCGGCTGATTGCGGTTTATGCGCCCAATGTTCAAGGTGAGCGTGTCTCTTTCTTTCGGCTGTTGGAGCCCTTCATGGTGCATTCAACACGGCTAATCTTAGTTGGGGACTGGAATGCCATCCTAACCCCCAAATGGGATAGAGGGAGGGGCGCTAGCGGGTGGAGTGGTGATCGTAGCCTGGTCAATCTTGTCGGCGATTTTGGTCTCGTCGATAGATACCGGGTCGATCACCCGGAAGGGAGCATGTGGACGTGGACGCGTAGTTGGCCCTCTACCCGGGTATCAGCGTACCTGGATAGGGTGTTAGTGAGAGAAGCCGACATAGACTTCTTAGAATGTCCAACGTTCCACTGGTTAGGCTACACGGATCACAAACTCGTTTGTGCCCGTGTGGTGTTAGATTTTAGGCCTAGGTTGGCTGGTTATTGGAAGTTCAACCAGTCCTTACTGGACAGGCGGGACTTTCGTGACCAGCTGACAAAACTAGTTCAGCGGGCGTTAATTGGGCGAGTCATTGGGAGTAAGTGGTGGGTTAGTCTTAAGGACTCCATTAGGTCTTTCGCCACCAAATATAGCCAGCGGCTCAACCTAGATAAGGCTGCGGAGGCAAAGACACTTAGAGCTAATTTCGCCCGGGCGGAGGCTGGTGGGGATTCCCTAGAAATAGCCTTAGCCAGGGAGGCCCTGGAGCGTTCGACTAGCGGGCGCTACATGGGCCAGGTAATTAGGGCTAAGTTAAGCAAGATGTCTTCCGAAGCTGTGAAAATGGGCGCGGAACTGCGCAAGGAAGAAATTCGCCGAGCCGGCGACCGGTACATTCGAGAGGTACGCGACCCGGAGGGACATCTCCTTAGGTCGACTGACGACATGTGCGAGGCGTTCCGGCAGCATTTCGAACACCGATTTACCAAGGAGCCTGGTCTCCGTGACGAGGACTTTCGCAGCTATTTGGCTGACTTTCCCCGGCTTTTGCCGGCTGAAGCGGCTAGCTGCGAAGGGGAGATTACGGAGGACGAAATCTACGTGGCTTTGAAGAAGGTCGGCAGTGGCAAGTCGCCAGGTTTGGATGGTTTGCCCTATGAATTGTACTTGAGGATGTCGCACCTTTTTGTCCCGCTCTTGGCAGTCGTGTTCAACCACTGGTTTCGGCAGGGGTCCATCCCCGGTCGGATCACCAGGGGCGTGATCACGCTGTTGAGAAAAGGCAAGAAGGTTGGGAGGGAACTAGACGATTACAGGCCCATAACTCTGCTAAACACAGAGTTAAAGATTTTGGCCAAGATCCTGACGAATCGCTTGCAGCTAGTTGCCGAGTCTCTGTTGGAACCGGATCAGACTTGTTCTGTGAAGGGGAGAACAATTCAGAGCAACCTGCACTTGATTCGCACGATCATAGAGGGTGTAGAAGACGACGATGAGGCCGCGCTGATCAATTTAGATCAGTCCAAGGCATTTGATAGGATTGACCATGGCTACCTGGCTGCTGTCCTGCAGGCCGCCGGATTCAAACCCGACTTCAGCCGCTGGATTAGCCTTCTGTATCGCTCCCCCCGGGCTGTGGTACAGGTGAACGGGAAGCTGTCGGGCGCTTTCGCGCTGTCTAGGTCGGTCCGACAGGGTTGTCCACTGTCTTCTCTCCTTTATGTCTTGGCGTTGGAGCCCCTCCTTCGCCGGCTAAGGGACGAGACTGGCAGTCCGGTCCTGCGTGGAATTGAAGTCCCTGGCGGAGCTCGAGCCAGGGTTTCTGCGTACGCCGATGACGTAACGACCTTTGTGTCCTCCCGCAGGGACATAGAGGCGGTACACCAGGCGCTTGTACGGTACGAGAAGGTGACAGGGGCCAGAATTAACTGCGACAAGTCATCCGGCTTGCGGTTAGGTGCCTGGAAGGGAGTTTCCCTCCCGGGGCCCTTCAGCTGGACGGACGGGCCGGTCAAGCTCCTCGGAGTTTGGTTCGGTCCGGACTTACAGCTGGAGAAAAACTGGTCAGAAGTACTGGCAAAGGTCGGCGCGTCGGTCAAGATTTGGCGTCGACGGGGTCTCTCCGTGAAGGGCTTGGCGGAGGTGTGTAACACATACCTCTTTCCCATGATCCTTTACCGGCTGTCAGTACTTCCCCTTTGTGACGATCATGAGAAGGCGCTCGAGCGTTTGCTATTCTCCTGTCTTTGGAGAGGACGCAAACACATGGTCGACAAAGGAGTCTGTTGCCTCCGTCCGTGTCAAGGGGGTCTGGGGATGCCACACTTGAGGAGCCACGTGCTCGCTTCAAGGTTGGCATTCCTCAGGCGCGCGTTAGAGGAAGATCGGTTGCTTGCGGGGGTAGTGAGGGACATGTTCCCTTGCCTTACCATCACGCCCCCGACCCTATGGCTGACCGTCAGGCCTTGGGTGCGACCGAAATTCCTCCTCGAATGTCTGGCGGCTTTACAGGCCATTCCACGGTCCAGTGACCTTTCACAGCCTAGGAAAATCTTCTATCGGGGATTAGTGGAGGGTGCCGTGAAGGATAAGCTGTGGAGTAAGCTCGGCATGTCGAGAGTGGAGTACCGCTCTCATTGGTCTTGGGCGCCAGGTGCAGATTGGCTCAGCAACTCTGAGTTTTCTCTGACCTGGCGATTGGCTCGGAATGGTTTGTCTCTCAATGACAAGCGTTTCGCAATGGGCCTGGCGGATTTGCCAGATTGTGAACGTTGCAACCTTGGAATCAAGGAGACGTCTGCGCACGCCTTCTTCCATTGTTCGCGCGTTCGCCCGTTGTGGGCGCGTGTCGGCGAGTTGACTGCTCGTATCGCGCCGCGGGAGCTCGTGCTCATTGATCGCGCATACGCTGTGGACAATGTGTTGCCCCCGTACTCTGGAGTGAAGCGAATGGTGTTTCTGACGCTGCTGGCTTCGGCTAGAATGGTGATATGGACGACGCGACTGGAGGAAGTCTTGCGGGGCGGTCGTCTTTCGGATCAGGATCTAATCCGATATTTTGAGCACCAGCTCAAAATGAAGATTAGAACTGAACGGAAACGGCTGCACCCGACAGACTTTTGCGAAAGGTGGATACATGCAGCGAGCCTGGTTCGTGTGACCGGGGCTAGCCTTGATTTTCTTTTTTAGATCTGCTAATCACATCGGGGGGGATTCCTTTGGAACCCTTCCCGTGGTTAAGGTAGATATTCTTTTGTGTACCTAGTTAATGTGAGTGTATGGGTTGTCCTAGCCTGTTCCCGGCTCCAATACTTGTGTTATGATCCAGTTCGAGATCCCCTTTGTCCATCGTTATTTTGTCCCGTTTTACTCTCGGCTGGGTCAGCCTTATATATTCCCCAGTCCAATTTATTTTAACCTGCTTCTTCCTTTCTGTAGAAAGAGAGCTACTTGATTTTGCCTTTTAAGGCAGAATACAGTGGCCTCTTTAATTATGAGGGTGTGTTTGGGTCTTACTAACACTCTGTATATGATGTTCATTTGAAATTGTTTTTATGTTGGGGATTTTCTGTTTCTTCATACCCCTTCCCATCATGTCATTTCATGTATAAATTTTTAAATCTATTTTTGTATTATATTTGTAAATAAGTCTTAAATTTTTATGTACATTTTGGGGCGTTTTTTAGGTCCCTGGTATGGTTTTTGCGGCATTTTGGTGTACGATATGTATGAGTGTTGATGGACAAATTCTTATGGTGATTGAGAAAAATTGTAACGTATGTATGGGTCGTGAATCCGATTAGCTAGGTATAAGATAGAGTACTGAAGACCACCCCAAGTTTTGTACCCCCACCCATTTTTCGGCCTTGTGCCATAATTCTTTGTAATTAAAGAATAAATAAAACTAGCCATTTCCTACCCCAGGCCACTACGGATTGGAGGTCCTTATCAAGCACGGCAGCGAGGTTCGCTTTGTCGCCCACACCTTATTTTTGATCGATGCGAGAGTAGATTGTTGTGTCATCGGCATGCATGCCAACTTGGGACAATTTTTTTGTTACTGTTTTTCTGATGTTATCAAACACACATGTATATATATATTACATGGTGTTTACTTCCTTTATGTTCACATGGAATGACATTTCTTTAAGTTGAAAATATGAAAAAAGTTTTGATCCATCTGTGAAGCTTCAACTCAGAGGAAATTTTCCTCTGGAATTACCGAAATAGTTTCCGGGTTTCTTTTGCTAATATTTAATTTGCGTTGAATTTGACTGAATAGTTTTCAGTTTGAAAGTTCAAAAGAATTAAAATCTACTTTCGATTTTTAATTTATTAAACGACAATTAATCAGGCTTAAGTATAAAATACTTCAATTTTTTTTTACATTTTACCACCTGTTAACATTGTTTTTCTGTTTTTTTCTTTTAGAAAAATTTAACTGTAAATATGACTACAATTATGTTCACAACTTTTTTTATACAATTATTTGTAGAAATGTGCGTTTTGTTGGAATAGATATCAGTTCAGACAGAGAAATCAGAGAGCCGACTTCGAATTCCAGTTGAATTATTTGCATTCACTTACGCACAAATACTCTTAGGAAGACATTAATCCGTCTCTTTCCTCCAGTTATGGGTTAAATATCACGAGAGATTGGGTCCGAGAAATGATCGCCGACGCGTGTATCACGTATGTCACTTGACTGAGTGACTGATATAGAAAGAATATTGTTTTTCTGGACTCTGAGAATTTGTTAATTTTTCATTTGTTTCATTTATAAAAATATAGAAAAGATTAATTTCAATATGAAAAATTTGTTACAAATTGCTTGAATAACTTGTCAAAATACATCCGAAAATAAATGAAAAAATTTGTCAATTTTGTGAATTCAATTTTGACAAATTTAAAATCCCAGTAAAATGTTTTATTCAATCTATATGACCTAATATATGAATTTTTAGAAATTTTTTTTCATAAATTTTTATCAATCATATACTTATGTTTGTAAAAGTATTTTGTGAGTTTGTTAAAAGTTGTTTTCATCTAAACATAAAATGAAATAAATCGATTGACATTCATTGGGCTTGTTGTGTACAGTAAACTCATCGTCGAGACGAACCCCACAAAATATGAAACAACAGAAGCAAATGTCGCTGAATAAAACTGATTAATACGTCAGCCGTAAGAAGAGATGAAAAACAGACACTGCGAGAGTGGATGTTAATAGAATTTTTAGATTCACAAAGTTGGTTAATATAAAAATGTTGTACAAGTTTTTCAGAAAACGGTTAGTGTAATTTTTAAAAGAGTTTGTGATTTCATGTTGAGAGGTAAGGTTGGTTGATTTTATTTTTGCAATTGAAATATTATGATGTAGACGCTAGAATAATTTTGATTTCATATCGAAGGCTTTAATCAGATAATTATGAAACTATTTTATTGACAAGATAAAGAATTTCATGTAAAAAATTGTTTAAACCAAGAAAAATAATGGGTTTCATAAATTGATCATGTAATGTTAGCTCAAAATTTATTATCAGCGTTAAAACGCCGTAATAAAATATATTCTACACTTTTGTAAATACATAAAATTTTTCTGTTATATATATATATATATATATATATATATATATATATATATATATATACTTAGTCATCCGCAGACAGATCTGTTTTGCTGTATCACAGTACGGTTAGACTTCGATTACTTTTAACCAGGATTCTACCTTTGAACTATGAGCGCTCGGTAGAAGGAGGCAGACTTTATATATGCAAAATCTTTTAGTCAACTTTGATGTATATTTATGGTGCATTTTTATTAAAAACTAAATTTTACTTTCCATATCTGAAATTTTTAATTATTTATTTTTAAATAATTTTCTGTATGAATATCAATTCATGGAGACATTTTTTAATAATAATTCTTAAAACAAGTGATGAAGTTCTGTACAAAAGAAAAGACAACACATATTTCAGTTACCAAAAGTAAAAATAAACGGATTCCACTTCATGGTTGAACTATTTACCTAAGTAAAAGAGTATATTTGCCTAGAAAATCTGCCACAGGTGTTCGCTAATATAGAGTTAAAAGATGTAAAAAATTTTGTTTAATTCCACCAAATACCCTGTTGAATATTAGGTATTGCCTGTGTAAATATTTCATGACACCGTTTTCTCAAAATATTTTCATGGAAGACGGTTTTTTTTACAGCGGAACAAAGCAGTTGTTCTTTACTAAATAACTATTCGTATCGTTTCTCTCTCTTAATATTAGTAGCTTTATTATTAATCTGTTTTAGAACATCAACTCCTCTATCAAGTGTTGTTAGAAATCATAGCCTAGTGGATCGGATGTGGGGCACCTTAGCAATGGAATAATAAAATGTCAAACATCTCATAGGATAGGAAACTATGGTGAGTTATTTTGTTTATGTCTTGAAAGACTGTGACACCCAGAAAATCATGTCCACAGAAATAAATTTATTCCAGTTCATAAATCCATTTTATTGAAAACCGTTTGTTGTAACTTTGGTATTTCGCGTTTTATGTCGTCTTGAAATTGTAAAAATAAAATAAAAAGCACTGTCGGGCCATCGAGATGAAGGTGCTTTTCATTTGTTTAGATAGGATTTTGTTATCTTTGAGCCTCAGAGATTTCTGCTTGAATAAGACCAATTGTATTACATGCCTGTAACGAGCAGATTTCAAATCTTAGTCTGCCTACCGTAATGGGGGTGCAATTTCCTGAACAATTTTTGATAGATTTTCTTTAGAATATCTTACAAATCGTTTTCTATTTTCCTCAGAAATTTTTGTTTTCTTTGCAAGTTTCCGGTATTTTGCCATAATTGCTAAAAAAAGCAAAGCAAATAACATTGGGAGAGATTGTGATTTTCCTAAATCTTTAAAGACGAAGATTTTGCAAAATTTATAGAAGCATTTGAGTACAATAAATGGCCAGTATTGCTACAAAAAATACGTTTCCTCTGACGTAAGCAAGGGCAGTTTATAAAAAAACGTGCAATGAATCTTTGAATTTCTTAAATGACTTAAAATAAAAAATGTTCCTTTTATAAAAACTATAAAAAGTTATATCGAAATATTCAAATCATTTCATTATTAGGCAAGTTTTAAAAAAGACTTAATCATCATATATTTTCTGCCTAGAATTCAACTATATAGATCGCATCAGACGTTAGGAGAAACTGCTTATCTTAAAGTTTATTATTCCTTATATATATATATATATATATATATATATATATATATATATATAGTGTATCGATGTAGCAGATAGTTTAAACAGTTTATGTTTAGAAAACTAAGAGACAATGTATGTCTGTTACGTTTAATCATGAGCCGTTCAAAACATCGTATTTTGGCTTTAAATTCAGGCGAAAATAAAGACAAAAATTTTCCAAAATAAATTGTTATTAAGTTAGTTCTAAGCTTTCGGCTCACATTAACCATCTTCAGAAAGGTTGCAAGGACGTAAACACAAAAACATCCACCATCAAAGACCATTTTACCTTGTGTTGACATAAAATTTTGCTAAGCAGCGATAAGTTACCAAATAGCAAACGCATTTCGTAAAACTGTAATGAGATTCTATGACGTCACGCCGCGTGAGAGCTCAAAATGCTAACAGAACTATATATTAAAATGCAATTCAATGTGGTATGACCTGATTTAAACGTGATTTGATTAAGTGTGTGTTGTTTGGATTTAATGTAGATGGCCCCCAATATCTGATTGTTCTTTTACTGGATTACCCAGGATTATTGTATTGTTGACTAAAATCTGTCTGATATTAGCTACATTGCTATGTTTTTCTAAGAAATGTTTTTTTAATATATATCAGATACGATGCCACAAACACTGAGATAACGGTTCAGAGTTATTTCTTTCAATTTTGTTATGTTGTAGAACAGATGTTAAGGGTGAATTCTGAAAAAATTGTTAGAGTGATCAATGTTTGTTTTTAGGTTTTAGTTTTACTGTTATAGTGTCCTTCCCCTAATGAATCTAAGTTGGACTCTCCCGCTTAGTATAATATAGACAAGGGGGCCTTTGAAAAGCAGTCGATTTGATTGAACTCTGGACAGCCGACAATCAGTAGTCGTGTAATTATTTTATGTTGAATTTACTGTTAAGTATACAATATTTCTATCACATATGCTATGTTATTTCTAAACCTATTCACTTGGTCACAACATGTACTAAAATTAGAAAAATATTCACAAGATACTGAACCAAAACCCAATAAATATCAGTTGCAGTTACTCTGAAAACATGTCACAGAAAATAAAAAGCATAACCGGTAAACAATCTACAAAATAATTAAGACATTGAACCCACTTGCAACTGTAGAATAAAGAACAAAATTCTCCTTAGACGATAAATAATTGCAAAACAATGTAATATAGCAAGATACTGTAAAACCAGTAATTAATGAAGAAAATTACTCAAAGAAGTGACTGAGTGAACCCATAAACAAAGGAACTAAACAAACTTTATAAATAGTAAATATGCAACCAGTACTATGTTTCCTAAATATATCTAAGAGATTAAAAAATTACGAGACAAATCACATCAAAAATATAAGGGAAAAGAAAATCAGGCTTGAAAAACCAATCCAAAAACAGTAATTTCTGCCCGAAAGAAATAGTTATACTTACATTCTTAAACCAAAGAAACCACTAAATAGAAGAACAGAATTCATCTCAAAATGCAGAAACGGAAATAAATATTTACTACGCTAATAAAAAATCCAAGTCTGAAAAAGAACAAAAATAAATGAAAATAAATAAACAAGATAAAATAAATAAACAAAAGTAAAGCAAATTAATCCAAAGAAAGAAATAGAGAAAAATCTAACTAAAACAACCGTTAAAATAATACAATAAAATACCTCAAATGCAAAAATCTATATCCTGGTGATTGCGTTTATCATGAAAAAGATTGTCGCCTCTGGGTACTGACTTTATTACATTTTTATACTTACATAGACACTCTCCCTGATATTGAGAATTTAATCCATACATCTAACATATCATAAAACTATATTTCATCAAATATGTATAAGGAGCTATTGTCTAAATTACAGATAAATGAAAATAACACGGACATCTCATTTTAACAGATAAAGAGATATATTTATCAAAATTAAATAAAATATCCTGAAACTTTAAAGAATAAATTAATTCCAAACAGTTGCATTGGCTTCAACCCCAGCCGCCTAACGACTTCAAAATCTCCGGCAAATATTCTGGACATTCCCCTGTATAAATTATCCTCGACTTCTGTTTATTATTGGTGTTAAAAGAAGTTTTCATTTTGGTCTCTCACCAAACTGTGCCTCACACATAATAATCATGGGGGTTTCAGTCTGGAATGTTGGGTCACCAAATGTAGATGTTGATTTGGTCGCAGAATTTTTATGACAGCCTTGAATGGGTTCTCTTACTTGTGTGGCATTGCAGAGATTCGTATTGCCAAATATACGGTCTTCCATCAGCAAATCTCTTCACTCAGAGCAACACTACTTCTCGTAGGCCCTCGTGTTAGGTCTGAATAACGTGAAAGATAAATCAATGTATGACATCACTATCACAACTGATCACTCCAAACATCTTTGTAATCGCTATGAGACTCATCTAACACATTCCAAATCCTCTGGACGGTCCTCCTATTGGTACCCAAACAATTTGAAATACCGAACAGTACAGCCTACCATTACCAAATCTCTGTCTGATTGAATTCCGTCATGGTGTTTTTCCTCCCATTCTGTGCCCATCTGAGCCTAATATACTCTGACGTCGACAAGATCAAATCATGCGCCGAATAAAAACTGGCATTAATTAAGCCATCGAATCCAATATATATATATATATATATATATATATATTGGTTAGAAAAAATTAGACAGGTATACATTTATATTTAGAAGTGGTCAATACATATATAAAGTAGCGCTTTTAAATATTTTAATTTGGAAGTCAGTTGATTACGCAAATTTGGTTTCAAATTTTCGGTATCTTCAAGGGTTTTATATCAGCTGATTTTCCAATTTGGAAAGTGAAAGAAAATAACAGTAAAAAACTTTGCAAAACAGTATCTTCTCTGGCATCTACGCATTGTCCATTCAGCAATGAATTAGAACACTCTCAGCTATTGGGCGTGTATAATGATAATATACACGCTAAAAAGTTTGCCTCCTTCTACCGAGCGCCCATAGCTCAGAGGTAGAATCGCCAATTGACGCCAATTCGGTCGGGTTTCAATCCTGGGTTAAAAAGCAATCGGAGTTTAACCGTACTGATGAGCTGTGATACAGCGAAGATGATCCCTCTGCGGATGACTATATATATATATATATATATATATATATATATACTTTTCTGTGAGGCCTCTGTCAAATATCAATAAAATAACTATCCTCTAAAGGAAATTACACAGAAGTTGAAAATTCCATGTCGATAACATATTTGTTTAAAATACCTTGTAAATTAAGTGAAATGATTTGATAATAATTTTTAACCTAATACATTTAGCAAACAATCGGTGAAAACCTATCAGTGTGAATGAGCCAGTGTAGATGTGTAGGAAATAAATCAATGAAAAATGATATTAACAATTTTAATTAAAACAACTGATTGGCATCTTTTGATGTTTGCCGAGATTCGCTATATTGAAGCTTGGCCGATCGTTAAACATGTTATTTTACATTTCCAAAGGAAGATAGTTCCTTTGAGATCTAACATATTTATGTTGTTGAATGTAAATAGGTTTACGTCCCGTGATGTATTTTTAAAATTAAATATTGATCGACAAGTTTTGAAAAATAAAATTTGTTAAGATAATTATTTATATAATATTTTTTGTTTTAAATGAACAAACTGACATCAAATCAAGAAGAAAAATATTAAGTGCAATGCACGATATATGTTTAGGTGATCATGTCTCTTTCAATTGACAAAAGAAGATATGCTGGAGTATGCTACCCATTCATTCTGTGGAATTTGCTTGAAAACAAAGGATATATGACCGAGTCTCTTTTAGTATTTATCCAATAGCTGGCTAAAAGATATTTTAATCATACTATTTCCAAAACGTATAATGATGCTGAGCCGTTATATTTGACACCACACAGCGCACTATGAGTTTGATCAATAATGAAATTTATATATATTATTAATTATTACGTTAGAACATGTGAAAATTACAAACTACTATAAAATCGTACATTTTTTCGACATTGCATAAACAATATCTAATCAGGTAGTTAACAATAATGCCAACATTAGTATATATATATATATATATATATATATGTGTGTGTGCGTGTGTGTGTGTGTCTGTGTGTGTGTGTGTGTGTGTGTGTGTGTGTGTGTGTGTGTGTGTGTGTAGGAATACAATTTAATTAAATTTACCGTTCATTACCTTGGATATCTACTCAAAAATATATACTCTCTACTTAGACAGTACTGCTTCGCCTTTGACAGGTCGACTGTCGATATCCTAACAACCATCACTGAGTATATATATATACCAAGCCATCGATAAGTCCGGCGCAGCTGTTTCCTTGGATATCTCCAAAGTATTTTATACGTATTGCATGCCGTTCTTCTGAGTAATCTACGGGTTTTTGTATTACTGGACGATTGCTTGATTTCTTTCAATATTTCTTATCAAATCGCATAATGAAGATCATCTTAAATGGGCAAGCCTCCACATCCTACCACACGAACTTGGCCTCTCCCAGGTATCTGTTTTAGGTCCGACGCTCTTTGTGATCTTCATAATTGATCTCGACGTGATCAAATCACAAGTAGGCATTCTACGCTGATGACACCACCACTTACTCTGCATCAGTAAGAAATCTGGCGAGGTGACAAACCTAACCCCGCTGCTGATCTTGAGAATGACATCCACTCTGTCGTAGACTGGAGAAAGAAGTGGCTTGTAAATTTCAATGCTTCTAAAAGGAAGCTGCTATCTTTCAAACATTACAGGCACTCTCTCATGCTCCCGATAAACATAGTCCACGCAAATCTTCCAGAAAATAATACATTGCAGCTCTAGGCCTCACCCTCACTTTCGATTTCAAGTGGAACCATTACATTGAATCAATAATTAAATCCACTGCTAGGAATTTTTGGTCACTGTCTCAGACCAGAAATTGTTTTCCGACTGAGTCCACCTTGCACATATAAAATCAATCATTTGACCGTGCATAGAATACTGTTGTCATATCTACTTGAATGGCACTGCTGTTCAACTCAGGGTTCTCGACAGGCTTTAAAGGAGAATCTGTAACGTAACCTTGCAGCTCCACTTCAGCCACTTTCTCACTGGTGGGATGTGGCTTCCTTCTGTCATTTACACAAATATATTCATGGCTTCTGCTACGACGTGCATATGTAATTGGTGCCACCTCCACAAGTATGTACTAGAGCAACCAGAGTGGCAACATGGCCCCACGCTATTTTCAGTTAAATCGAATGCAGCCGAAACTTTTGTTTATGTCTTCTTTTCTTACACTTCCCACCTGTAGAACTCCCTTCCTTATACTTGCTTCCTTGACCGCTATAATCTCGAGAAATTTAAATGCAATGTCAATTCCCATCTCTTATCCACTTGACTCCAGTCCTTCCCTCGTTATTTTCATATCACCCAGTGTATATTTTTCTTCTTTTTTTTCCCACTCTACATTCTCAACTAGCATCACACCTGTATTCTCATCCTTCTCTTGGCCTTTCTCTGACACCCCCTGTAACTGGTTAGTCTTTATCTTCGCTCTCCTCTTGCTTAAAATTTTAGTCTCTTATCTTACACCCTGCGCATCATTGCCAGTACCGCTTCGTTCGTGGTGAAATTATATATATATATATATATGAGGGAATGTTTGTTAAATATTTTTCTCGAGAGAGAATGCATTATCAATCATTTCCAGCAGAAGAGAAATGCATTTCATTCTACTTGAACATAAGACCTACTCTTACTCAGGGACATAATATATATTTACTCCTGTTAAATGGCGATCTCACATGAAAAGTATTAGTCGGTAATCTTAAGATATTAATCTTTGCTCTAATCCACCTCCAAGCACAATTCCCCAAAGAATATTGAGGCTGTTTCAGACAAACAAACGTTTCTATTTATGTTTGCTTTTATCCGCCCTTTAATCTACTATAAGCGTTTTATTTGGACTCGTTCGAATGATGTCCGAGTAAAGCATTTCGTCAGAGTCGGCAAATCCTAAGTATCTCATAATTCCATTCCCTTGACTAAACCGGCGAAATATCGTACCGAGTTGTCCATTCAGTTTGGCTTCCCATAATTTCCGACTCTTTCAAACTCACTTCTTCCTTTAGCGACCATTAGATGATTCAGTCAAGTCGGGATTTTCCTGTACTTCCGATGTGTGACCGTTGGACAACCACTCACATCTAACTTTCTAAATTTTCGAAACTTTATCCGAAATTGTCTATTAAAAATAACTATTTATGCACGTCATTCAGATAAACAGTTCGGTCGTGTTAATTTCATTGCATCAAACTCATGTCGCAAGAGTAGATTTTTAAGAACATCATTTCCAAATTCTAAAAAAAGGTTACGATTGGCATCTGCATATGTTCCCCTGAGTAAGCACTGACCAAAAATAAATTTTATAATGTATCTACTGTGTGACATATATACCAAGGTAACTAAAATAGAGCCGGCCATAAAAAAGAAAGTATCTAACAGAGGACTAGCGAAAGAAACAAAAAGTCAATAAACCAACCAGTCAAGGAAATTTCTGCTAAAAAAGAAAAACAATCTTTCAATTCAGCATGAAACGTTTAAAATTAAGCAAAAAATGACTTACTTTTAAGAATATTTAAGACAGTTGCATCTATCGCAAAACACACATACATCTGCCAGTATGTTGAAAAAGAATAATTTTTAACTTTTTGGTCAGAAAGTTGTAGCCATGCGGAGTTGGGAGAGTCAGTTAAATAGCCAGTGTGACCTATCATCATTTATCCATCACACACAGATGTTTCAGAGGGCAGCATCATTTCGTTGCTGTTTCTGTAACAAACTGTTTTTTTTTACGGGGCAGAGTTGTTAGGACCGGTGGACCGTTCTTGGTCCTTACGTTTACAGCACCTGGTATTCCCAGATGGTCACCCATTAAGTACTGACCAGGCTCGATGTTGCTTATCTTCGGTAATCGGACGGGAACCGGTGTATTCAACAAGATATAGCCGTAGACTGTGTGAGCTATAGACCAAGGTCATTAAATTACAGACGGTCAAAGAAAAAAAATAAAGAAAGTATCTAACAGAGAATCCACCATTCAAAGAAATTTCTGCATTAATGTCATACTTTTAAGAATATTTAAGACAGGTGAATCCATAAAATTGTCAGACAATGTTTTATAGACAGTGAATAACTAATGAATAAATGTAAAACGTTTAATTAATCAATAATAAAGAATAGGTTAAATATTAAACGTTAACAAACAACTCTATAAAAAAAAATTAATATGAACAATTTCCGTCACGTAGTTATTTCTGCTCAGTAAGCTTTGAAATAATAAAAACATAAACGTTTCTGCCTCAGGATAATACAATAAACTGGAAATGAGCGATCATCTTATTTATAATGAATCATCGACCAGCATATATCAGTATCTGAGATACCACATTGATCAACTACAAAAATGTCATGTCAACATTTGGTCTTAACCAAATTGTCAAATCTTGTGAACATGCTCACAATCTTATTAATGCCAAAACTGAAATATTGAATAGGTGTAGATTCCATAAAGCTAAATTTCTTGCTTAGAGTCTTTGGCTATTTTTTCTTTGTTTTTTTTTTTTTTTTTTTTTTTTTGAACCTCTCCCTCCCCAGTCGGGTAGGCTGGTCTGTTAGTCTTTGTTTGGTGGTGTCTATTTATTTGATTAGTCCTTGGTTTGCCTCTGCCCTGACGAGCCGTTGTGTGAAACCGCGGTAGGTTTTGGCGATCCTGTGATTTTTTTACGTATATATATATATATATATATATATATATATATATATATATATATACATGTGTGTGTGTGTGTGTGTGTGTGTGTGTGTGTGTGTGTGTGTGTGTGTGTGTGTGTTTCGGGTGTGTATGAGAAATCGAATGTGTGTGTACCTGCTTCTGATTGTACGTGTGTGCGTGTGTGTGTGTGTTTGTATCCTCTGTCAAATTGTTTGAAGCATACGAGCACGATGATGTTTTATTGGATAAATTTATCCAACTACCATATTACATTTCATAAATGAGGATTGTTACTTTTTAAATATCTTACTAGGGCAAACTTGCCGTATTTTATTGTTAATATTAAACGAAAAAAACAGAAAAGAAAATGTAAAACACTGCACGTCATGCAGACGCCACCTTGAAAAAAAATGTTAATAATCTAACTTGCTTTTTAATAATACTTACAAATCTAAGGAACTATATAACACATAATTTTCATATTTTTATTGTAAACACGAAACTGGTTACACACGCACACACACACACACACACTCACACACACGCTCACTCATAATTATGTATAATTTCACTGGTGACTCGAATACAAGGATTTAGATTATATATATATATATATATATATATATATATATATATATATATATATATATATAAAACGTAAAGAATTTTTCGCTTTAACCGAGCAGGTTTATCCGTTTTTTTTTTCTTAATTGTATGCCGTTTGGTATGATTTTATGTATTGCGGGAATGGTCTTATTTGTTATTGATTGTTTTTTTCTGTTTTATATTATTGAGCAGGTGATTCTTTAATTATTTTATTGCTTTTGTTTAGTGTACATGTGAGTGTGTCTGCGCAATTGCTTTATATATATATATATATATATATATATAAAGATTAACTTGACTGGTTATAAACAATTGATTGTCGGTTGTTTAAAACCAGCTTTGTTAATCTCCGTTCATTTCGGTAACATGTTTACATTTGTTGACATTACGATACATTTCAAGCAGATATGGTTATTACGATGAATCGAAAATTGTGTTATATACTTGATTTGACTTCGTTTAGACTGTTGGTCATTCGTGGTCGAGAGATCTAAGAGGTGCCAGATCACTTGGTAGATTCCCCTCTGTAGATCGGTGTCGCAGTTTCGAATCCTGCCGAACGACACACATTTTCGTAATAAAGCATTATCGTAAATACTCAGGTTAATAGAAATAAATATATAATACTCTTTGATTATAAACAGAATATCTACTTAAATACGAGTATCGATCAAAAATAATGTTCAAACAAATCATTTCAAATTGTCGGTTGTTTATAAACAGTTTCAGTAATCTTCGTTAATTTCCATAATATGATGTTTATCGTGAATAATCAAGCCGGTAGAAATAAATATATAATACTCTTTGATTATAAACAGAATATCTGATCAAATACTAGTATCCATCAAAAATAATTTTCGAACAAATCATTTCATATATATATATATATATATATATATATATATATATATATATAATGTGTTCATAGCACAATATATATGTATTTTTTTAAATAGAGAGTGAAATCTTTTACATTAAGTTTTGTTTTCGTTTAACAATTCTTCAGTAAATATCTGTTTACTGTTTGTTAGCAACTGAACTACATTCGGTTACAAACATTCGGTTGAAATATTCGGTACTTACGTATTATCGGGAGGACCTTTAAAAAAACGACTCAAAAATTAAAGTAAATTATTTATTGAAACGGTTAAAACAATAAAATAACATTACATTTGTAATTCCGGAGGCCAGAACGTCGCAATTGCTTCCAAAAGTGACTCAAAGACATCAGTACAGGCAACATGCTTCCGCCACATGAATTCGGCCAAATACGACTCCAAATGGTGACGTGCAGTGCCACAGTGCTTCTTGTTTCGCCACTTTGTCGATCCCCATAGGCGTTCCACTGTCTGCGTATGAGCCCCGGTGTTCGAATCCACAAAGTGTTTACTGTTTGGTTGACGTTGAGGTGATGAAAGCCTGATTTTTCCAGTTCCTTCGTGTTATAAGCGGGGAAAAAAAAGAAAAAGTAAAAATCAAAGGTCCTCCCGATAATACGTAAGGACCAAATATTCTTGCAAAGAGTTTGGTGTGATACACAAAACTCGTTCGTCTAAACATTTGTTTTTTGAACGCTGTTCATATCATGCTTCATCAACAGATTTTTTACAGGCAAAAGAAAAAAATGTTTTTGTTCTCTGTGCCCAATGAATGAATCGTGAAGTCATTCATCCTTATTATACTTATTAGGTGCCTTTTTATCGATTTATTTTTTTCCTAATAAATTTGTTTTGGATCATTATTTCCCCTACCACATGCATTTTTCAGTTTTGCGGATTTTTAATTTTTGTATCTGTGTTGTTTTTCTTTCGAGCGTATCTTTCTGAAAAGGTGCTGGACAAATAAGTTTCCTTTCAAAATAAATAGAATTCACTCCGTATTTTCAAAATAATGCATACATATATATAAAAGAAACAAATTAAAAACGGTGAACAGTAAAATCAGTTATTGCAAGTTTCCTGAAGACGCCACAAGGTAGAAACCTAGTTCGCATAATAACTCATTTACAAATGAAAAATATGCACATTATTCAATATGAATTAGTGTTTTACAATTTATACCCTACGAGACATTAGCCATAAGAAGCAGAAAAACATCTTCTCCGAAAAATTTTCTTAGCGTGTCAGTTAATTTAAAGTAATGTCTGTCGTGGATAAGAAATTAATAAAAATCAACTCTCTTCTTCATTTTTACAAAAATTTACAACGATGTGTGAAATCCTGGTTTTCACAAATATAAAAAGAATGGACTAGGTGTAAAAATGATTTTTGACTAATAGGAGCGACTTGTAACATGGAAGGACTTGGCGATCCAGTGGTAAATTCAAAACTATATAAATGACCTCGGCGTCATTCAAGAAACACAGATGGGAGCCGAGAGACGAAAGAACTAAAATGTAACGTCAACTCCAAAACGACCCGGAGATAAGGTGAGGTCGCACCTTGTTCTCTTTCTCTTTATCTCTTTCGACAATTACTACTAGATGATTTTGTACGAAATCTACCCTCAACCGCTTAATACTGTTTCTAATTGAACTTTAACTTCTACAACGTATGTTATTCCTACTTTTAATAAATTTCTGTTTTAAAATGCAAAATGTATATTTTATTATTACTCTGTTCTACAATATTCTACACAATTCCATATATTCCAACATGCCGACAACCAACATTCTGATGAAAACCTTTTGATGATGAAAAATCTTTTGACTTGTAAGGTGTAAAGAGTTCGGTTAAGTCTGACTTAAAGGCCGAATTAAAGATAATTAATAATCTCATCTCGCTACCCCTGTAGCGTGTCATCAATAAAACATTGATGACACGCTACAGGGGTGACTCCTGACGTTCAAGGAACACGCACCCCTACACTACATGTCTACATACAAGTGAATCCGTTCTTATCATAAATGTTGTCTCAGAGTGTTTGGTTCAAACTCCGACCAAGATTGCGTTAATTACTTTCGCGAAAATATAATTTGTAATGACATGAATCTAAGTATTTCAAACTCAACTAAGTGTTAAATGGCAGGGAAGAATGCGCTCTCTGTTTTTGGATAGCCTGAACGAATCATAATTCTGAATTTAGAAATGAGGAACAAACGCCTAGAAAAATTATTTTATAAATATATACAGCAAATCTCAGAAAAAAACAATATTTATCTGTAGTGACCTATAATGGTTTATTTCCCTAACAAATATCTCAATTACAAAAAAGTCAAAGGACAAAATAATTAATATCTCAATTATACAAAGTCAAAAGACAAAATAATTAATCGATCTTTGTTTTACAAAAGTTTCATATTTAAAAAGTTCGTGAAAATATCAATATTATATACGCAAGAATAAGCAATGATTTAACTATGAAATTCATTTATGAAGCATTGCAAAATTATCTGTGAATGTATAAATCGAATCTATTTGTATTTATTATTAACATATTATCTATATATGTCTTGAAGAAGACGACACAGGCAATTATATATAATTAAAAGTAAATAAGATGAGCATTTTTTGCAATATTAACCGAAAAAACTGGCATAAATTAATGTTCATTAATTTAAACCATTTCTTTAAGTTAAAATATGCATCAATATCAACTTGAAAAGCTTGTCATCTTAAAGACAACAATAACGTCATACACCCCCACACACACGCATATATATATATATATGTATAGATAGATAGATAGATAGATAGATTGATTGATCGTATTCAATAGAATATTCCATTTTGACCTATTTTTCAGTTACAACAATTTTTCCATATCTGAGTCAGAGAGTTAAGTGTTATACAGGATACACACTTGGACGATAGTGTCAAGGTAGAGACTTGACTAAGCAAACGTTTATTCCGAAGTAGGTTGCCATTACTTTATGTCGTAGACTGGTTGCCATTTAAGGCTATAGAACCCAAACTGTTCTTTTATTTAACCCTTAACTGGAGAAAAGAGATGGATTAATACTTTTCTCAAGGATATTTTACGTGTAAGCGGAATTCGAACCCCGCACCCCAATTTCACCTTCCGAGCAGATATCCACTGCACCACAATGCACATATAGGAGTATTTCCAGCTAAAAATATTTAGCATTTTTAAAGACGTTTAATATTGGCATATCATCAGTTTTAAATATGATGTGTCTTTAGTTAGTCGAATAAAATATAAAACCACAAAGGTCGTTGAAAAAGGCAAGTGTTATTATTACTCAGAATCGAAGATTGTTTGATTCCATACAAAACGGAAATCAGAAAAATGTTTACAATGATTGAAAGGAGAATAATCAAAATGAAATTTTCCTGGCTTTGATTATACTGTATATTTTGTTTCGACATTAAAAGAACAGTGTCTCATAAGGTAGTTATTGATGGTAATGAAAATTTTATTGATAAAAAAAAATAACGCATACTTTTATTCATTGAAATCTTTTTGTAACAGTTATAATGATTTTGAAAAGTTGTAGAAATAAAAATCAAGCCATATTGGGCTAAGCTCCGTTCATCCGCTCTGACACTATTCAGTAGTACAGATGACGTGTTGTTTTCAAAATAGAAGTGACCCTCACATTAACATAGCCGTGCATGTCATGTGACTCTTCCAAACGGTTTCTCTTTAATGCAACACACAAAAATAAGTAAACGTAAGACAACACTCTTGAAAATAGGTAAAGCACTTGAGGCGACACGATTATAACTACAAAAAAAAAACTTCTCTAAAGCGCTCGGAACAATAAAAAACATGAACTAAGTTCATGTTTATTAACTCTTAAATAGGGAAAATATTAGATACTGGAAAAACTCAATAAAACATTGATGACATCACCCTTGTCGACCGTAGTTATTTAAGGATGCTTAAATAAATATATACATACGCACTCAAACGCCGATTGAGGACTAGAGGAGGAGTAGATTTTGAAAAAACAGTAGCTATTCACGCATCAACGCATCCTTTATACAGTAATGACCTTGAACATTCTTGGCTACTGGCGTCTGTTTACATCGTATATAGCACGCTAAAGTCTACCTTCCCCTATCGAACGCCCATATGTCAGAGGTAGAATCATGATGTCAGTTTTTTCGGGTTTCAGTCTAACCGTATTGATGAACTGTATTACAGCGAAACATATCTGTCAGCGTATGGCTATATATATATATATATATATATGTGTGTGTGTGTGTGTGTGTGTGTGTGTGTGTGTGTGTGTGTGTGTATATATATATATATATATATATATATATATATATTACCCATACATTTGAGTAATATATATATATATATATATATATATATATATATATATATTACCCATACATTTGAGTAAATTGTGAATATGAAAACATATGATTATTTGGTTTCCAGCTCTTAAATGAAATCGAAAACAAATATTTATAAACAGAATTAACATTTATTTTTTGTTTCTGAAGTGAGCCAATTTTTCAAAACGCATTGAATTATGAAAATGTTATAGTACAAGTTTGTTTTACATCATTTTTGTATGAAATTTACGTTGTAATCTGTTTATTAAATTTGGATTTCAAAATCCTTTTTCACTTAAAGATTAATTACCTTATTATATAGATATTATTATGTCCATCTTCAGAAATATGCATGTTTAATATATAAGTGAATTTTTAGTAAAAAATATAGGTTTAATTATTCTTTTTAATGAGAAAACATTAAGAAATACTAAGCTAGATTAACCCGTCGTGGCGGACAAACATAATCTCGCTGCTGACCTTGAATGGGATCTACACTCTGTGTGGCAAGAACTGACTTGTCAATTTCAATGCATCTAAGACCAAGCTTTTGTCTTTCAATCATCACAGGCAACCTCTCCTGCCTCCCATAATCATGGACCAAGCGAGTCTCCCTGAGAGCAATACACTGCGCCTCCTCGGCCTTACTCTCTCTTCTGATCTCAAATGGAACCACTACATCGAGCCCATAGCTAAATCCACTGCTAAGAAGGTTGGGTCACTGTTTGAGACCAGGATATTTTTCCCACCTGAATTCATCCTGCATATATACAAATCAACTATTCGTCCGTGTATGGAATACTGCTGCCATATATGGTCAGGCGCCCTTGCCGTTTATCTCAGTGTTCTCGAAAGGCTCCAAAGGAGAATCAGTAATGTGATATGTACTGAGTTGGTGGTTCGACTACAGCCACTTCCCCACCGACGAAATGTGGCCTCTCCTTGTCTGTTCTATAAATACTTTCATGACTTCTGCTCCAACGAACTTAAGTCACTGGTGCCTCCTCAACAGGTGTTTACTCATGCAACCAGATTGGCAACTGGGTCCCACCCATTCACAGTTAGGTTAGCCAAATGCAGACAACAATTCTACTTCTTCAGCTTCTTCTCTCGAACTTCCCGACTGAGGAACTCGCTCCCATATTCTTGATTTCCTGACGGCTACAACCTTCCAGGAATTTAAATGCAATGTCAATACTCATCTATTAACCACTTGACTCTAGTTCTTTCACCAATCCCGTATATTCCTTCCTTTCTCTTTCCACCTTTGAATCTGTCATCACACCTGCATTCTCATCTTTCTATTGGCTCTTTTCTAACTGGTTCATCTTTCTCTTCACTCTCTTCTAATTAATCTTTTTACACTTATGTAGCCCCCTGCACATCAGTGGCATTACCGCCTTGCTCGGGGTGATGCGATTACAAAAAAAAATGTTATTTCGGAGAACATTTTTTCTGTGTTAAATTGTTTTTCTCTAATAATAATGATAATAATAATAACAATACAAAATATGTATTTAAACATCAGATGTAAACAAGCCCTATTAGTTTGTAAATGAGGTAATTCTACTTAGCATTGATGCGGTAACACCGCCGCTTTTATTAGGTGTAGATATATTATCTGATAACTCTGTAACATGGTGTCAATAAAAATCTTAACAGATTTCAAAGCTCAAGATGTAATCATTTCTTGTATTTACTAAATCCGTTTTTCTAACAAATTAATATATATATATTTTTTTGGATGTATACCACTCTTTTTAATGCTCCTGTTTGTTGTATTGTCGTAATTTTTATGGTTTTTAGGACCAGGAAGTAATACACGAAAATAAGAAGGTTTGTTGTGCCAGTGTACTGGAATAACAGAATATATATACAAAATAAATGTCTCATTAGTCAGCTGATAGAAGAGTCCGTTCGAACTGTCATGTTTCAATGCGTCTCGAATACCACTCAGGAAGTCTTGCAGGTTAGTATTTATGAAAGAGGAAGATTTTATTCCAATGTCGATAGGCCACCATAACAATAGTAATAACTTCAAGCCTATGAAAATCCTTATATAGAATGAAAAGAACGTATCGATTAATATTTCAGATAAAGTAATTATTTGGATAACTCATTCATATAAATTCCCGGTTTCATTTAGCTTAGTAGCAAACAGTAATTAATTATAAGGCAGATTGTGATGGTAGGTGGAGACACTCAGTAAGATGTTAGGATCTAGTTATGTGGCTGGTTTAAAGAAGGTATGTGCAAGATTTTTTCCAAGTTGAAGGAGAAGGAAGCTGATAATGAGGCGGGATAGTAATATAAAGAATGATATTTATAGAATAAGTTCGCGAGTGTTAACGTTAATTAAATAATAACTGAAATATAAACAGCGGTGAATATTAGGAGAGTAGTCAAAGAAATTAGTTTCTAAAGCCTATTTTAAAATACACATAATTCATAATGATGACTCTAATGAATATATTTAATTATTAGACTATAAATAGAAAGTAAAATGAATGTGGCATTTGTTAATACAACAAAAATACGATTTTAATATTCAAATTGGTATGAAAGCGACTAATAAAAATATAGACATATACATAATACTATGTCTTTTTTTATAATAAAGTTCCATTGGTCGGATACGGCATTAAAATAACATTAAATAAATATACAAAATCTGTATTTACTCGGAGGGGATATTCAGGTATCTCATATCAAATTTAATAATTAAACTCGTCGCAGGAGGAGAGACAAAAAAATCTGAATTCATAAATTACAAAGAGAAATATGACAGCAAAATTGTCACGTTTTACGAACTTTTATTCTATTTAATTTGTACTTTTATTCTATTTAATTTGTACTTTTATTCTATTTAATTTGTACTTTCATTCTATTTAATTTGTACTTTTATTCTATTTAATCTGTACAACAGGATTTTCTGATTCGGACGAAAAGACCTATCAGGATTTATTTTTATCGAACATGTTTAACAGCAGAAATGAAAGAAAATACGACGATGACATTGTTCCATTGCAAAGTTGTGAAAAGCATCCAGAAATGACTATGAAGTGAAACTGTTTAGTACAAAATATTAGATTAAACATTGCCTATAAGAAGATAGAATGCATGGTTTTCCGCAGACGAAACAGAAATAGAGGCGTGTATTGGACGAGGACGTAAACATATGATGTTCCAGAAAATTAACAGCAATATATGTGCCGTTATAAGTCAAGATGAAAATAAGTGCTTTATTTATTCTCAAGTGCGTTGTATTAAGTATACCTATTCATTGTGAGTTGCACTAAATAGTAGGTTTTACTGTGTAGTTCTTATGTAAGTGTGATCGTTTGGAACAGTCACATTCCATGCACGGCTACGACGCTAAATAGCAGAATATACGATCAAGTCATTAAGCAATGAATTTAGAGTGTAGAAAATACTATTAAGAACAAACGAAAGTGAGGCACTGCAATAAAATTATTAATCTCCATTGGGCTGTGCATTTTAAAGAATCTCCTGGAGAATCAAAAAGATATGTTTACCCAAACGAATAGAGAGAATACAACGGAACGACATGTAAGCTAGAAGGAATATTTTAATAACCTACAGCTGACAGTCTTAAAGATGCAACTAAATACATCTGACACCTAAAGAAAACAAGATTTTTCAAATTTCAAACTCACTGAACAAAATTAAGACACGGGAAAAGGCGGGAAATAGCGAATTACGCACATGAAAAATGTGAATACATGTTTTAAGTAACGACGAAACATATAAGGTAGGTGGTAAATGACAAATGGTAATTTTAACCAACAATTGACCGAAACATTTCAAAAACCGTGATTGCACATTTTCTGAAAGCACATTAGAGAACTGCAAGAATAGCTTCGTGATTTAGCAAAATAAAATTCTAAATGTCTATAAATCGTTATACCCTGATATATGGTATTTACTTGTCAACAGGTAACTTGCAAGGTTAGAGAGATAAAACATAACTTCCAGTCAAGTCATTAATACTACGCAAGGAATAAGATTGATATACCCCAGCGAATGCAATAAAGGTTTCGGTTCGAAAATCCATTGCACTTGAAGATAGCCTGAGCGTACAGCGGCCGAAACGTCGTACAAATGGCAACATAAATGAGTGCAATAGTCCGAATAATGTAAATACTAGCTCATCTCAGAAATATAGACACATGGCCGGATATAAGTTTTTTTCAAACGAATCACATGGAACAAAATATAGTTTTTATTCTGTTTTGGAATGAACTTTTTAAAGACAAGCATATTTATTCTCTATTTTTAGCAGTCCCAATGTTAGTGGTTACAATATGACGACTATAATTCGTAAAATGTTTATTTAATTTTTAATTAGTCGTACTTTAAGTTTCATCAATTTATTTATTTTACTTCTTTACAAGTATTCGATATGATATTAACGACATTTGTTTAGTCCTAAACGAGTTGGTAAAGTGGAATAATATAAATATTTTCTGTATATCTCTTCCAAGATTAGGAAAACTGATTTCGTTGGAAATCAGCACTCTTCCTTTATCGAACTATAACAATATAAATTTCAAGTAGTGCTTAACTTAAAAATAATATTTTCTGATCGTCATTGTGAAGTAATATATTTGAAAAATGATTTGTATGAATTATTGAAATTTTAAAACATTTGTCTTTAAAAAAAACTCATTGTTGCCTTTAAATAACTGATAATACCAGATATTAATAAAAAAATATTAAGTATATAGAATAAAATAACCTAAAATATATAAAAAAATATTGCTTATGTGTCATTGCTCTCTATAATAATCTAGTACAGAAACAGATTATTGGTTATTTGCTAAATGTAATTACATTTATAAAACTACCAATTTCATATATTCTTTCGCTTATATTTTCAAGAATATATGTTCAAATTATCCTTTATCTGGAAATGATAGAACGTTTGTTTAGTATGCCTAGGCCCGTGAAACAATGCAAAGCCAAACATATGAAAACTAACCTGATGCTATGACTATGGAATATGCTATTTATAATTATGTCGCCGATTTATTCGCATAGACGATAATCCATCAAGTATATATTCATCCTTCTATGTTTTTGTCTTATCACGTTGTAGAACTCTATAGTTTTTCTTTCTTGGATGAATCTATCTGTATAAAGCGGCAAGTCGATAACATAGAATATAGTGTCGTTATTAGAAATGTTTTCAATTGATGGAATCCGACAAATGAGCAGCTATCATCTGTCCGTGTGACGTTTAACAGTGACGAATATGAATAACTACTTTTGTTAGCTTACAGAGTGGACGCAAATTTGGATAGGTATGCTTCGAAAAAAATCAGATCGCGAAAAGTCGGATTATCATGACGTCAGTTATACAAACAGCTTTTATTCGAGAGGCAACTTGTACATGTGCCGTAAAAAAAGATTAGTTGTTAAACATCCAATCTAATTTCTTTCTCTCATGTATGAAGAAGCAGATATCATTTGAATGAGGATAATGCTAATATCTATGATTCTGAAATGAATGTTCTTAGTTTTTCTTGATTTTATAAATATTTCAAAGATAAGTTATATCAGGATGGAACATTGAAGGTAAATAGACATAAATTTATGTAAAGAAGAAGTTCTGTATTAATTTAAAATAATGAGCAAATTATTTTCTATGTATCTCTGTATGTTTATATATATATATATATATATATATATATATATATATATATATTATACATGTGTGTGGGTGTGCGCGCAAGTTTCATTAAAAGTGCGGTTGTCAAGTGTATTTTATCAATATTCATGTCATCTTTATTTATTAAAGCGCTTTCCGGCTGAACATTTAGTCATTATTAAAGGTGAATTTTATTTTCCTTTGAACTGGATATATACATTGTTTTTGTATTTCTCTAGAAAATATGGAAATTATTTGTTTAAGGCATGGTCAGCACATTGTGGCCGTGTTCATAGTTGATATAATTATATATTGGGTTGTTCAGTTTTATTAATATTGCTTTCAATATGTTAAGCATTCTTAAAATGAGAATGGTGCTATTATACTTGTACAATCGACGAGTATGTAAAGGGTGAACTTTGGTACGTTTGCATGTGTATTTAAACCAGACGTATTAGAGCTATAGAGAGAGAGATGCAATATATTCGTTTAAATGCAAATTAAAATTCAATCTTAATGATGGTTAAAATTATAGCCGAACGCACTTGGAGGAATTAAACATTCCGACATGTTTTTATATAATTTATCTACTGAAAAGAGAAAACATAAAAAAATTATATATATATATATATATATATATATATATAAATTTATTTAAAATATTTAACCACAGAAACATCTGACACTTGCATGTTTAACGAAGTTTGGATATAAGTGGGATTGCTGACTACATACACAATATATATGTGTACACACGCACACACACACACACACACACACACACACACACACACACACACACACACACACACACACACATATATATATATATATATATATATATATATATATATATATATATATATACTACGGCCATAATTATTGGGCCACCTAAATGTTTAAAACATGATGTATTTCATAATATTTTTAGTATATATTGTCAAGTGAATAATAGTAAATGAAAATAGAATGGTTCTTTTGTTAATACTGCACAATAACATATGCATCAAAAGAATTTATAAATATTTCAAAACTACCTATATTGCATTTTTTATCAATAAAAGAATGAAAAAATGTAGGGTGTGTTCATCTTTGATTCCTTGCCCTGTAAAATTTTACAAAGTAATAATAACAAAAGAACTATTGTATTTTCATTTGGCAATAATAATAAAAATAGTATGAAATACATAATTTCTTTTAAGTAACTGGGGTGGTGTATTAATTATGACCGGAAGTGTGTGTATATATATAAGTACACATATATAGAGATACATACACACGTATGTATATAGACATTTAGTAAGAACATGTATTACATCACAAACATGGAAAATTCTGATTGCTGAAAATGTCAACATTTTTGATCGCAGGACTTTGGATCGAAGGAGTCTCTTACATCTGATCGATGTTACCGCATTTGCTTTTCAAAAGCAGGTGTTCTCAGCGGGAGTCATCATGATGTCACTAGTACATCCGTGATGATCACACATATAAAATCTTCTGTAAAGTGATTCGATTAGCCAGAGGACTCACATGACATTTCTGCAGCATCCATTAAGTTATTCTACAGGCGAAACAACTTCAACATCGTTGCTCTTAAAAGCCATTTCAGATATCATCAGCAGCGAAGTGATGATTGGTCAAATGCTTGAGTGCAATGGATGCTCCACTTAATTTCCACACACACACACACATACACACACACACACACACACACACACACACACACACACACACACACACACACACATATATATATATATATATATATATATATATATAGGTAATTGCCCATTAACTATGAAGATTCAGAAGAAAGTTGGTAAGTCTTTTAAAATCAGTTAGTTAAGCGCCATATGTAATACACGCTTTGGGCGATCATGTCTCGAAAGAAAATTGACTTACTGGGCAGAAGATTATCCCGCACTACGTTGCCATTGCTTTCTGTGTTAGACTGGTTGTTGACCAACTTTATAGAACCCACACTGTTCTATTATTTAACTCATAACTGAAGGAAAGAGACGGATTAATACCTTACCTAAGGGTATTTGTGCGCAAGTCAATGCAAAAAATTAAACTGTAATTAGAACTCGGCTCCTTAATTTGTCGTTCCGAGTCGATATCAAGTGCACTACAAATCACATCCAAAGTACTCGGAATTTAAACTGAGATTTCAACTCTCCAAAATAGCGGCTATAAAAATAAATCAGCCTACTTAACACCCGCTAATATATCTGCTTTTCCGATAAGTAATACTAAATATTAGAAAACAAAGATTGTATGTGCTCATCCCACTTCTGTGGACCACCAAATATTAAAAGTTGAAAGTTTGTTTTATTAAATTAATAAGTAAGCACATTCACAATGATATATCAAATATTACATGTTGACAGCTTGTTTTATTAACTTAATAAGTAAGAACTTTACCAAAGATAATCCTTTAAATAGAATAATAATTAGAAAAAAACATTTTCTATTCCTGCACTAGTAATGTGTATATTATCAGTTCACACAATAACTAAGATTAAACGATTCTCTATTAAACCAATCCTAAACGTGGTATTGTAAATTCCTGCAATTGCCAATCCAAGGAAAATTGTCCTGTTTAAAGTAAATGTTGATCTTATAATGCGATATACCAAGCTACCATCTCCCTCAAAAAGAAGAAATAAAATCATGTGTACATTGGAATTTCAGCGGGGTTTTGGAAACAAACATTTTATTGACATAGTCACACATTTACCAAACCTAAACTAAAATTTCAAACAGCACTTTCCCGAAAATATTGGGAAATGAAGGAAGCCTATACCCACATATAGATGGGAAATTAATAGGCCCAGTAAATTATCCCAATGTTCTGAGTGATAAATGTATTATGTGCTGAGTAGAAAAAAATGTATATAAAAATATCCTAATCAAAATTTAATTCTTACCAGCGAAACGATTTGATTAGCAATACTTGTCATGGAAGTCGATTCAAACTCCCTTAAAAGGGTATTAACTATACACTTCATGCAAAAATATATATTTTAACCTTAATATATTGATACAATGTAGGTTTTAAATTTATACACGTGATACAGCTGAGATTATTCCTACCGGCTACACTTGAACTAACTGCCAAGTTGTTCCCTCTAATCGTATTCTCACTCTCTCCGCTTATGTCCTTATCCTAATCAACCTCCCTTACCTCTCCCTTTCTTAACGAATGTTTATTAACGCTCACACGAGAATTTCTTCATTTTACGTTTAACTGGAGTTGAATAAAGTTGTTTCTAAGAAGCTGTTTAAATGTATATTTCCAAGATATATATATATTAAAATCAGAAATAGGGGTGGTTTTCCAACGAGAAATTTGATTTGCAAAATTTGATTTCCACTCTATACTTCAAAATATGTGTTATGTGGTTCTTTGTATTGTTTTGTGGATAATATTTTGATTTAGCGCGCATGCGTGTGTGTGTGTGTGTGCGCATATATTTTTCGCGTTTGAATGTCGAATATCTGTGTGTGTCTTATTTATGTTGCTTGTATTTTTTTTAAATATTTCTTCCCACTTCATGCAAATTTTGGGAGACATATTATTTTCTGTTATTAGTTAGTTTAATATCATTTCTGCGCAGAGTTATTCTTTTTACGCATTCAGCGCTGAAAACAAAAATTAAAGTATAAAGAAAAAATCAAATTTCGCAAGACAATGAAAAAATCTCTACAGTCAACGAAGGTGACAGGAAAAACTTAACGCGCGAGTGTGAAAAAAACATAACAAAAAAAAAACATGCACGCATATGAACTTTCTGAACTACTTACCACACGATACCTGACCATCAGAAAAGCAAATGGATCTCGGTATATGAAGTCACAAGTTTATTCGCCTTAAGAGAATCAATTTTAACCTCGAAACACGTGTAGTGACACAAATACCATTATGGACAAACTTAATATATCATACAAAAAGAACTACTTACCGCTTGAACTATCTATTTATACATGATACACTGGCCATCGGAAAAACAAATGGAACTCGATATATGAAGTTACAAGTTTATTTGTCTGAAGAGAGTCAATTTTACTCTCGAAACACGTGTAGTGACAAAAATACCAGTACGGGCACTGAGTCTATGATGCAAAAAGAAGGCAATAATTATAATAATAGCAACAATAAATCTACATTTTAAACAAAATATTCAAGGTTTCTTGCACTTTTCCTTATATATATATATATATATATATATATATATATATAGAGAGAGAGAGATAGATAGATAGATAGATATTATTATTGTTGTCCTAATCATTATAGCCATATTATATTCACGGCATTTTGGCCGTTGCATGCTCAGGCCTTGTTTACGTAATTGGAATTTCTAACAGAACCATTTATTTTTTTCGATCACTGGAGTATGTTATTCTCGTTTCATGTGCCATTCCACTTCCTAATGTCTTAGATATTTCCATTTACCCATACCCTCACAGTTACTTGTTCATCACTGCTGCAGCCAGGTATTGAACTCAAACCTCTTTGGGTCAAGTCACTAGGTCTAACCAACTATTTCTCCACTGGGTCATAAATTACAATACAAGAAAGTTACTTTATTATTTAAAGATTAGTCAGATGCGAAATTGTGATATTTTCTGCAAATATATTTATGTTATGATGAAACCCACCTATTCCTCAGATAGTGGATTCTTCCTCCTTTATTAATAAGAGTTAACAGGAAGTTAACGTGAGAAATTTTTGGAATCTTCTTAGGAGTTTTTGGGAAGTTCATAGGAGTTCAGTAAAACTACAAGGCAGTTGATATTAGTCGGCAGTTAGTCAACTTTCAGTGGAAGATTACCAAGTTCCTAACATTTTTGGTCCGTTAAGTCGATTAGCAACCGACATAGCACGATTATAACCTTCAGTGCAAAAACTACTCCACAACAATTTACTAATGATCAGAGAACGTAATTTACAAATATAAATGACATTAGAACAGATAGAATGCTATAAGCAAAGATCAACCGGCATGCACAATCGTTATTCCCAAGAGCAAGATTCAAAATTGGCATAGGTGCTTTAATACAACAGGTTAATCGATAATTGAACATTTGACTGAAAATTAGCAGTGTTCACGGTTTTATAGCCCAGTTTGAACAAAGATGTTCATATGAATATGTTACGAATTGTTTACAGTAAGTACTACCAGCCATCTCTCTGTAAACAAATGTGTCTGTATAGTTAAGGTAATTAGGCTGCAATTATGATATTTTTTTTTGTTATATAGCTTATGTTGCGGGTTTTCATTTATGTCTTGATGATAGCTCTCATGTGAGAGGACCAAAATCCATTTAATCCAGTTTCGCAAAATCGTTAACGATATCCTATATTCTGAGTTTACAGTAACATCCATTCTTTTCCCTGTTTTTGTTATACATTGTTTTTTAAATACGTTCAGTTTTATCGTGGGTATATTCATCTATTAAAGTTCATATTACTGGAATTCAGTTTGCTCAATTGATAAAGAAGGTCCGTATTGTTGTGCAATAGACATTGAATCCAAACGAGAAATCGGAGAGCCGAGTTCGAATTTTAGTTAAATTTGTTGTATTCACTTACGCGCAAATACCATTTCAAAAGCTATTAACCCGTTTCTTCCCTGCAGCTATAGATTAAATAACATGACAGACTGAGTTATATAGCCTTGGTTGGCTAGACAAAAGCGGGGTTGACACATTTAATCTTTGTTTTATAATGTTTATTCTTAGTTTTCGGCAATTCAGATTTAATAGCGGGTGTTAGGTAGGCTGATTTATTTTTATAGCCGCTATTTTTGAGAGTTTTTTTTATCATTTTGTTTGTTTCGGTTAAAGATTTAAAGTTGGAAGATAATCGGTTAATTCTAGGTATCAATTTTACATTCTGTTTTTCAATGGCAAAATGGTGGTTGGAATTCACGCTAATGTTGTTAAGGGATTCGCTCTCTTTATGATACTGTTTGAAGGAATTATTATGGGTGATGAAGGGTGATGTTTAGTTAATTAAAACATTTTACGTTAGATGAAATCTCAGTTTTAAATCCTAGTACTTTAGATGTGTGTTGTGGTGCAGTGGATATCGACTCGTAATGACAAATCGGGGAACCGAGTTCGAATTCCTGTTGAATTCTTTGCTTTCACTTACGCGCAAATACCACTCGGAAAGTTATTAACGCGTTTCTTCTCCGCAGCAATGGATTAAATAACACGACAGACTGAGCTATATAGCCTTGGTTGGCAACAAGTATACTGCAGAAATAATGGCAAACTGGAAATCTTCTCCCGGTTAATCATGTCTCTTTCGTTCAAGCGTGTATCACATATGGCATTAACTGACTGAGAAGTAGACAAGCAATAATGAGAAAGAATGGAGCTGCCAAACCATAAGAGTCGCTCGTTCACATAGAATCTTGTACCGAATCAACAATATCGAAATAACCATTATCAATTTTGGAGGAGTCAAGAATAAAAATAAGTAAAACACTTTACACAATGGATAAATTACTAGTAATAATATAAAATCATATTTATCTAGTGATCAATTCAAAATCTATTATATATATATATATTTTTTTTTTTACAATAACACAAACCCTGACACAATTATAACTTACTTTGGTTGAATAAAATTGATGATGATTTACTTAATTTTAAGTTATATGCATGATTTAAAATTTTTTCACATGATAGATATTTGTATCAGCAGTAGATGGAATGAAGTAATTCTTAAGTTTATTGCTTTAAGAGAGAGCAGGTGAGTTTTTGCTTAGGCACAGATATGTGGGTGTGCAGGCGTATCTTTGGTAGGCAAATTGATAAAGAGGCAGACATATTAGTCTTCAGGTAAATCAATATTCGAGAATGTGATAGATTAAAGAAACCTGCGGCCTTAAAACGACGAAGATGAAAAATATAAGTGTGTAGAAATATGGTGATATAATCAAATAGAGAATGGGCGTTGTGTAAATTGTCGCGAAATTGTATTATTAATTTAGTGTGTGCGAGTTGTTTCTTTTTAATTTTTTTGACTGTGCATTGGACACCCGCATGCTCTGAAGTGCCTATAAAGTGAAGCTATCGAGTATACATTGATAGATTAGATAATTGGCTAGAGAAATGTAATTCACACCGGCAGCTCCAATACGAACATTTCGCAGGGTTAATGTGCCAATTTAAGGAGAGTTCGGAGGATTCGGAAACTTTATAACGTATATATGCAGGTCAAAATCATACTTAATTTTCCAACAGGTCGTCAGAGTCAACAAAAGGCCTACATCAAGTGCCTTGAGGAGGTAGTGCAGAACTTGGTCAAGATAGTAACTTCTGGAAGACCCTATATATATAAACACATCAGAGCTGTCAACAATTTCTGTGACAACATTTTACATCTAGCCACTAAAATCTACAGACTGCAAACTCTACTCTTGAACATTATGCTACGGATCACAGTTGAGCGAGAGACCAAGAAAACTCTTCGTAACTCCAAATTTGAACTGAAGGTAAGGATTTTAGCACCATTCATAAACTTAAACAATGAGACCAACAAGAAGAGTTGCAGGAGATGTCAAAGTCATCTTGATGCTCTTGTTGAAGCAAATGACAATGTTGTCAAATAAATTTACTCGTAAGTATTTCAAAACATTTTTGTAACATTTTGATAAGTATTGTTGTAAAAATGTGAGATCAGTGTTATTTTCAATTTTGAGTAATTTAGATAATGCATACACTGTATATTTACTAACCTGATCAATAAAGTGACTTTTCAAAGACGATATTGGAATGTAACACCTATATGAGCAATTATATTGCCTAACACGTAAATATGAAAATTATATAATGAAGTTCGTATTGAACGGGTAATCTTTCAAATCCTATCAGAGGAACGCGGGTTCCCTGCAAGTCTCTATCCTAGGTCCTACGCTTTTCCTGATCTTCATTATTAATTGTCTTGAAGTAATCAATTTTCAAGTAGACACCTATGCGGATGATATCACCGTTTACTATTGTCACGATAAGAAATCTACCAGGGATGATAAAGTAAACCTTGATATTGTTCTTATAAAGAAAATCTAAATGTTTTGGACTGGATTAAGAAATGGCTCAAAACTTTTAATACATTCAAAACGAAGCTGCTCTCTTTCACAGCCACAGAGAAACTTTTCTACATTCCATCGGTATGGATAAAAATAATCTCCCAGAAATGCAGTAAACTCCACAGCTTAGGCTTCACTCACTCGGCAATTATAGAATGACTACATCCAATCAATAGATACATCTACTTCTAGGATGGCAATGGCATTTTTCTCGTCAGAGTCCATCTTGCACATATACAAATCTTCCATACGTCGGTGCATTGAATACAGTCGCTATGCCTGGTCGAATGTCCCTAATATTTTTACTCGAAATCTTCAAAGGAGGATGTGAAATGTAATCCATGTCGATTTAGCAGCACGACTTCAGTCACTATCTCCACGACAGGAATTGACTTTTCTTTGTCCTTTTTACGAATATCTTCATGGCTATGACGATCTTATGAACTTGGTGCACTTTCTACACGAACTTACACATGCTAAAAGATTGACAACTATGTCCTTTCATCTAAAAACCTGCGTACCAGTAACATTACCTTCTTGCATGGGGAAAACGATTATATATATATATATATATATATATATATATATATATATATATATATATTATTTAAATTAAATAGAAAATATTCAAAAGTTCTGCAATATAATTTTATTGAACACTTTTTAATACAAATGTGCACTCGTTTAATTATGACCAAAGACTAAGTATTAAAAATCACTCTCTCTCTCTCTCTCTCTCTCTATATATATATATATATATATATATATATATATATATATATTGTCATCCGCAGACAGATCTGTTTCGCCGTATCACAGCTCATCAGTACGGTTAGACTCTGATTGCTTTTTTACCCAGGATTGAAACCCGGCCGAAATGGCGACTCTACCACTGGGCTATGGGCGTTCGGTGGAAGTAGATATATATATTTAATCATATCACCCCGGGCTAGGCGGTAAGGCCACTGGTGTGCAGCAGGCTACGTAAGAGTGTAAAGATTGGAAAAGAGAAAGCTGGAAGCCACATCCTAATCAAGGAACAAGGGATGAGCCTTTACACCTGTTCAATAGACGTGGGTGGAGTGTGAACCGGGCGATTGTTCAGTCTATATATTGTAAGAAAGTTATGGAACACTTAGGTTTTAAACCCACTGTTCATGCATTTACTTTTATAAAGAGTGCTCGATACAACGTGGAGCTTTATATTGTAATATTTGTTACAATGGTTTATAAAAGCATAGTAACACTACACAGTAATTTTCGTGTTTGGGAGCTACGTTTGCCCTCAAAATAAAAAAAAAAACGAACAAAGTATAAATAAAAGAAAATAAACTCACACAAAATTAATAGCAACTTTATTCCATCCACTCATAAATAGTAGTAAAATAAAAAGTATCTAACCTTCCTTAAAAAGCTTACATCCCAATATAAAAATTACCCAAACAAAACTAAAAAGTGACCTGTCCAAAACTAAGCTACTCCAGACCACTCTCCTAAGCCAAGGCTGTATCACTATGGCTAAATCGCACGGATAAATCGCACTACACACCCACCACATTCACTTCCATATCATATGACCAAAAATAAATCGTTTTCACCATTTATCTTTCATTTAAACTCATCACCAGAAGATGGGCAAAAGTAGCTCCGAAACGCGAAAATTTTTGTGTAGTGATATTATGCTTTTATAAACCATAGTAACAAACATTATAATATATATATATATGGAAGAATGGTAGACTTTGAAAAACAGTAGCTGCTCTGGCATGTACGCATCGCTCATTCAATAATGAATTAGATCACTCTGGCTATTGGGCGTGTATGATGATAATATACATGCTAGAAAGTCTGTCTTCTTCTACTGAGCGCCCATAGCACAGAGGTAGAATCGCCGACTGACGCCAATTCGATCGGGTTTCTAATCCTGGGTTAAAAGCAATCGGAGTCTAACCGTACTGATGAGCTGTGATACAGCGAAACATATCTGCCTGCGATGACTATATATATGATAAAAAATTTTAATTTTGTCACAATTCCATGGCCATTTTCTTTACTTGTGGATTTTCCCATCCTTCAAGCAGCTTCCGTGTGTGTGTATATATATATATATATATATATTGTGTGTGTGAGCCTATTAGAGAAAGAGATAAATTACAAATAAATATATGTCTAGACTAGTATGTACTTATCGACAGGTGGTAAAGGGCCTAGCAATATAGAAAATTGCGTGAATAGATACATGTTCGTGCATTTGTATAAATTATCACAAAGAAATGAAACTAATATGTCGACAATAATCTCATCAATTGTTCAATCTGCCCGTGATCGAACTGAGAAGTTAAAAGAATTCTGTCCGTATTTGTGTAATTGACATTGTTTATACTACAACGCAGCAGTAGGAAGAAATGAAGAAGAACGAATGAGATAAATATTAATTACGCAAAATATCTAGTTTACCGCATTAATCAACTCACATTTTATGCAAATCCAAACAGTAGACAAAACGTATTAAGAGGTACTAACTGTAGAAATTATTTATTAATGGAATAGGAAGGAAGAAAACTAAAACCTCTGTCAAGAATAATTTCAAATGCCTACATATATAAAATCCTTGCAATCTATACACACACTGTCAGAGACAGACACGGACACAAGCACGCAAGTACACAGACACACACAGACACACAGACACACAGACACAGACACACACACACACACACACACACACACACACATGGAGACACAAACACGCGCATATAGAGGCGACCGCACGTACACACACACACACAATCACATACACACACATATATATATATATATTCAGATGTTTTATTAAATAATTTATACATCCTATGTCTATTCTTTTTTCCAGTTCTCTAATTAGTTTCTAGATGTTAACATTACATTAAATTAAAATGTTAAAATTTGTTCCTACCAAGTTTCTTCAGTCTCCTACGTAATCATCCTCATTTGAAAGACAATCTTATTGTAATTGTGATAATATATATATATATATATATATACTGTATTTCAATCTTAAATAGAAAATACAAAATGTGGGATTTGTGTGCTTCTTCTTAATACTTAAATTCTGTTTATTAATAAATAAGTGGTCACTGATTTGAAATATAATTTCGAGTCACTGAATGTAATCCATAGCATTGCGATAACATATCGCCGCCTCTTCTCGTATATCAAATTTCTAACCTCTTCAGAGAAAAATTAAATAAAAATGTAGGTACTGAAGATTTATGAAGAACACAAGAAGGATTCCTTTTACTAATTTATTCAATCTTAAAAGTAATACTTAAACTGATGTGTCATTGACTCCTGAGAATGAACATCACCATACAATCATTATTCTCGTGTCCATACATATGCACTCTTTCTGTACACACAAACACACACAACATCACACACTGATGCGCACACACAAATAATCACACATATTTTCCAGATATGTTATCTATTATAATTAAAGTTACGTGTTTGCGCCTCTCTATCTCTCTCCATATTTCTCTTTCTGTGTGTGTGTGGGTGAACGCTCACGCGTTTTTACGTACTTTACCATACAAACTGACAATAGGCCAGAAATTAGATTATGGTTTTTCATTCCATTTATATGTGCTCTTCACGCTTAGTACATGAATGGAACAGAAAATTCCTGACACATGTTTCTACATTCTCTTATATCCGAATTAAGCTGACTCACATTTAATCTGTCTTTATTTCAATATACAGCTAATCTCTCTACAGATATTTTTATAAGTATAAGGAAGTATGCCATTGATTCTCTCACATGTATTCTTGATTATCATTGCTTCTATTGTGATTTCGAATTTTCTTGCGACATCATCCGAGTAAACTATTAGATTAGACTCATTTTATCAAAACTACAAGCATCAGGTATACAGCATATAAGACATTGCAAAAATAATTATTTATATATTTCTAATAGAGTTAGATTAATGAAACTTTTCTCTACTAATAATACATATATTTAATCCTTTATTCAAAGCGATTAAAAAATAAGTAATAAAAATATTCCACGAAGAAAAATCAATATTTTATAACACAAAACTTCATAATACATTTATAAAATCAACTATTTAAGGATGCTACGGATATCGTGGACTGAGCATACAAGCAACGACGAAGTGTTAGAAAGAATGGCAACAAAAAGGAAATTGATGCTGAGCATCAGGAAGAGACAACTGAAGTTCCTGGGACATGCAATGAGGAAGGAGAGCCTGGAGAACCTGATACTGACTGGTCAGATAGAAGGAAGGAGAGACAGAGGAAGGCAGCGGATAACATATCTGCAGAGTCTGATCAGGTGGATGACGGAACGGGGGTTGCCAGGAGCAACAGGAGCAAACATACTAAGAGTCACAAGTGATAGGGAGACGTGGAGATCCATGATCGCCTACGTCCTGAAGGGACAGCGCACATAGAAGAAGAAGAAGAAGAAGAAGAAGAAGAAGAAGAAGAAGAAGAAGAAGGCTTTTTAGAATAGTACCCTATGAATTTATGACATGTTTTTTGGCTACTTTAGCTCATGAAGATTTTGTGGTTCCTTCTTTGAATACTTAGTTTCAGCTCTTTCCATAAATTTTCAGTCGAATTGAAATCTGAAGATTGGACATATTATATTTGAAATTAACTCTGTTTTTTAAACTTTGAACTATACTGAGAATCATGGTCTTGTTTGGAAGTCTCAACTTATGCCCAACGAATGCGCACTCTGACGTAAATTTCTCTTTAAATTATCTCTTTTTTATTTGCTCTTCTATTATTTCAATATCTCCACTCATATTTTTTCTATTATTTCAATGATCTATATGTTTTAGGGACAAATCTACCTTAAGTCAGGATTAAACCGCCTCCATATTTTACTGTTGGGATAGTATTCTTCAGTGAATATCCAGTACCTTCTTTCTCAAGAACTTTGCGATATCATTTCTGCCAAAATTTCAATTTTCCTTTATTCTAAGCAAAGTATCAGTTAAACTTGGGCGATAATGTCTCTGCGGTAGCCAAGTCTATAGACACCAAACTGTTCTGTTATTTTACCCATAACTGGAGGGAAGAGACGGATTAATACCATTCCCAAGGGTATTTGCGCCTAAGTGAATGCAATGAATTCAACTGGAATTCGAACTCGGCTCCCCTATTTCTCGTTCCAGGCCGATATCCACTGCACCACAACGCACAACCAAAGTATATTTTTTCAAAAATGCTGCAGATTTGATACAATTGTCGTTTACAAAATTCAATCTAGCAGAAACGCGTTTTCGCTTTAGAAATGATTTTTTCATTAAAGGCTTTGAAAAGATGCTATATCCTCAAAGTGAACGACTAATTGTATCCTTAATCAAATGTACTCCACTTATTTCTTTTCTTCTCTTAAGTTCATCAAGCGTTACCCAACTTTCCTTGACAATAATCCTGTCGTATGTTCTGTTAACTTTGTAGGACGACCGGAGGCTTTTTTGGAACAAATGGAATGACACGTCTTCCAGTGACGAACTAACGTGCCAGCTGAACTCAATGATGCATTTAACATACTAGATACGTTCCTATAACCAAAATTATTTTTATGAAGGTCAACAATACGTTTATAGAGGTTTTGATCGAATATTTTGATTTTCCCATTTTGTCAAGTTTTTAAGTACGGTTGATAGTCGAATTCGTTGCATTCACTGATGCGCAAATACACTTAGGAAAGGTACTAATCCGTCTCTTCCCTCCAGTTATGGATAAAATTATAAGACAGATTGTGTTCTGTAGCCTTGGTCGGTAACCATTCTACAGGAGAAAGCAATGGCAACCTACTGCGGGATAATTTTCTTTCGAGACATGATCGCCCAAACGTGTATCATGTATGGCACTTAAGTGACTGATAGAAAAAGAATGTCAAAATAATTTCAATAATTCTCAAAAGTAATCATAACATTAATCTGTTCTAAAAATTACCCTAATCTAATTTAAAACATTCTAGTAAACATTCTAGTGAAATTCTAACAATTTTATAAAAACATCTGTTGTAAATATACTTTTGCGTTACTAAATGTTTATATTGTTTGTAGGATACTTTTTCAATTAAAAATAATTCTAATTGGTTGACTCAATACATAATATATGTTTTACGAGTACTAAACGTTTTATTAATGTACCTGCATTTGAAATACCTAAAAACATGTTTTTTAATCTGTCGTAAACATTTGCGTTGCATTGTATGCGTTTGTATGCATTGTATGCATGTGTGAATATTTCAAATAGGGTATATCTGTATAAAGTATTTTTGTGTTGTTCATACATACTTAAAAGCGTATAATAGCATGAATAAATTAGTATGAATAAAATGTATCATTACATATGCGATATCTGTGAATAAATCTTAATATCATCATTACTAATTGAGATGACGTGAACAGATACAACTCTTTGATACTAGGCCGATGGCCTGGTGTGAAGTAAAGTATAATTAGTATATCACTGACTATTCAGTCGAATATTTCTGTATAAAGAAGCTAATAATATTCGTATTACCATTATATATGAGTAGAACGTATAAAACGCTTTGATCTGATTCCGATAGCCAGTGAGAGAAGTAAAACGTAATTGGAATACCACAAGTTGTTCGTTCAATGAATACCAAATGTTTATTTTTAAGGAAACAGCTTCTATTAACATTAGCCTTACAGATGATGAGAGCCGATAAAGCGAGTGATGCATATATTTGTAAAGAATGCGTTAATATAGTTTTCACTGGCCTTAAAGAAAAAAATGACACATTCGAAAGTAAATGCTAAAGTCTCTTTCAAAAAACACTTTTAATGATTTTCAATCGCAATGTATTTTCTATAATTTCATGACAATTAATCATTCCTCCTTGTACATCTCGACCATCTTAAATTAAACATATTACTATATTGGCAATGATATTTCTTCGTTTAATTTGAAATAGATAGTTATAAACATAAAATTTGCTCATAAAACATTTCTGTACTCGCACTTTTCAATTATGGAACTCGCATTCGGTTTTTTACTTCCATGTCACGTTGAATTTTCCCAAAATTTAAGAACATCATTTTCTGTTTTCCTAAGTAATTGGTTTTTCTGTAATTTTTCTCTCACCCCTCATCAAAATCATCTCATTCCTCATGAAAATAAAAACTCGGTAACCAGCGTCTAGTGGTATTATTGCCTTGCAGTTAAGATTGTAACTTAACTACTTGAAGTTACATTCCCTTCAGCATCCCGAGTCCAAAATTTTGTATGGGGGATTTTTCCAATCACATTTCACAGGTATTTTACTATTTACTTAATATTTCCAAAATTTCACATTTTTATATATATTTCCGCTTTTAGCTAAACACTTTCGCTTTTTCAGCTAAGTTTTAAGCTTTACTTATATTAATACTATTAATATTCTATCGAACTATATCGAACACTTTAATACAAGCCTGCTTGCATTAAACGCCTCTCTGTAAGTATTCCACTAACTCTTAGCAAATTTAAATTCACGCAGTTTCCATATCGTTCATATATATATATATATATATATATATATATATATATATATATATATATATATATATGTATGAATAAATATAGTTATAAGGTGTGCTATATTTATATGATAAAGTGCTCAGTATCAGAGATAAAGCGTATGTAAATATAAAAGAGTGAACATTGACGTCAACACTCAGGGGCGACAGACTGTTTCATTCTAAGCGCAATCATCAGGACACAATGATATGTCCTGATGATTTCGCTTAGCATGAGCAGTCTGTCGCCCCTGAGTGTTGACGTCAATGTTCACTCCTTTATATATATATATATATATATATATATATATATATATATATATATATATATATATATGAGGGGAATAAAATCGATTCTTCTAAACATGCTTAGTTATATATGGTAGACAAGGACTATTTGATTTTTTTTTCAAAATTCTTACCGTTTTTCCATTTGGTTGGATTAAGGGAATGCAAGAACTGTACATTGATCCAAACACTTTTGGATAATTCTGAAACAATTTTCATGTGGGTATGTTTTTTATGTGTTATTAATTTCGTTTTATATTTGTCTTTTTAAGACGTATTTTTCTATTATTTCTGGACTACCTTTTCGTGATCGAGATTAGAGGGTAGCTGATTTCTTACAACCAAACGACGGAATAACCGAAAAAACTATTCTCACATATCAATCAGTTATATTGGTGATTATTTCTAAATATCACTCACGTTTATAAAAATAACCAATTCCAGTGAAATAATTTCTATAGCTGCCACATCTAAACGGCTTTTCTGACTTCCGTCTTCAGAGCTGTATTTCTCCTAAAATAATTTCAAACCAAGGCCAAAAAATACAGTATGCCGTACTACTTAAAAGATTGCAGTGTAAGCTGAATAGATCTATACTAAACTTGCAGTATAGCCCGACGTTGCTCGGGTGTAATGAAAACTTTAAAACTAATCCATGGTCTTGGAGCCCAGAGTCTTTGAACGTAGGCACAAAAGACTAAAAAGCAGTAGTTGTTTCCAGTCAAAGCGAAATCGTACACTGAAGGAAATAATAATGGATGTAAATCAAATTTTGATTTGCGGTATCGATGTCAAATAAGTTTTCCGCCGCAAACTGAATTTTGAAAGTTAAATAAGTCCTCTGAGTAAATACTTTCATAGCTGAGACCAAAAACTACAATTCTACCTACTTAGAGCAAAACCCGAAGGAAAAACTAAAATAAGGCCTGAAAACCTGATTTTGATCAGATCCGATAGGATATCGGGGTATCGATTTCCAATATCGGAGTCAAATAAGTCCTTCACGGTTAAACTTACATAAGTAAGTCCATGAAAACTTATCGTACCCATCGTGAGGAAAATTGGAGAAAATGAGTTATATTGATGGCTGAATATTGTTTCTGGATCAGATCCGCGAGAATATCGGAGGGTATCGATTTCCGATATCGGGGAAGATGAGTCGCCTGAGAAGATCTAATTAGGTTTGAGACTAAAAAATATAATTTGACCAAATTAGAGCAATTTCTGCAGCAAGTACAACGATAAAAGGGCTGAAATCTTGATTTTTATCACACCTGATTGGATATATGGGTATCGATTTCTGATATCGGTGGGTGCGTCAGAAAAAAACATATAGCCCATGACCTGACCGGAAGCCGAAAACATATTTTTGTGAAGTTTGGTAAGAATCGAATAAAAATTGTGGATTTGTATAAATGACATACATACAGTCAGAAAGACAGATAGACAGAGAGACACACAAACATCTTCCCTTTTATATATATATATATATATATATATATATATATATATATATAGATACCATAAGGGAATATAAATACATAGAAAGGATCTCGAACATTAGAGAAACACAGTTACTCCGAATCTAATATTTCGTATTTTGCCATACGAAGTTACATATTCGCTGTTTTATAACATTCTTATTTACCTTATTACCGACAAATTATTATGTGTATTGTGATAAAATATTTGACATGAATAAGTATGAAAAAATGCAATAACAAGTTTCTCCTGTTGAAAAAGAATGTGACTGTAGAAATTTACAGTGGCTGAGATTACGCTTAAAGTGATCAATCTGTGTATGGGAGCATAGTAACTAGCTGAGGATTTTCATCAGTTGTGACATCGAAGTACTCGACAATACCCCTGTTTTTACACATCAGGTGATATTTCATGATGGTTGCTTCAGGAATCTTTTCGTGAAAGAGTGACAAATGTGTAATTCCCTGGCCTCCATCAAGTTACACAACGCACAGACTGAATAATCTATCTACTTAGCCATCTATCAATCTTTATTCTTTCCATCACAGATTGATTACTCGCTGCTTTTGCCAGGTCTTGGCTGCGTGGTCTTTTTTCACATACATAAATTGTTTGTCCATAGCTATCTGAATCTCTCCATACATTTTTGTGGCCACATCTCAGATATATATATATATATATATATATATATATATATATATTTATATACATAGATAGATAGATAGATATGTGTATGGGGGATTGGGTCTATGTGTGTCTAGTTAGATCACTATTGCCATATAATTAAAGTCTCTTTTTATCTCTTTTTATGCCTCTTAATCACACTTACTCTGTTCATATCTATCTATCTATCTATCTATCTGGGCACCTCGGCGTGGTGTAATGGTTAGCAAGGTTGTCTCGTTTGAGCCTATTACAAATGAGTAGTCAATTAGATTATTATTTTACCCCATACATTCGGCCTTGTGCCACATCTAATTAGTGCGTAGTTAATCAACCATCTATCTATCTACATATCTATCTATCTATCTATCTTTTTATTGGCATTTGCTAAATATATTTGTGGTTTGTGACGAGCTTCCAATAAATTCGAACAAAGAGAGCGCCAAACTACTAATCATTATTTGCTTGCTGACCATAACACGTTAGCGTCAGGAAACTTTTCTGTTTAAATATATGCATTTTCAATTACGTGCGTGTGTGCTGCTATTTACGATTTATCTTAAGTCTAAATAATCCTTCAGAATCGAAATTCAAGACATATTACACGTGTATTTGACAGGAAGAAATGTTTATCCGTTTACTTTAAATTTTTTATGAATGAAACCAGTGCATTTTACTATTCGTTCTAGAAGTGGATTTTTTTCTCATCATTTTCTCGCTAAATAATTTTCATCTACAACATAGAAAAAATAAGCAAATGCATTCCTTGAATCTGCCCCCAATCCGTTGTCAGACTCAGGTGTTGCGATCGATATAGTATGTGAACACATTACATCCCTTTATCTTAGTTCTTCAGTCGGCATAATGAATTAAAGCAAACATTCTCACGCCTTTTAAATAGTCAGCATTCATTGAGAATTTTTTTTTGGTTTTACATTTCATAAACGTACCATTCTTATGCCTTAGTCTAAAAGTCATTAAATATGTTATTAGAACAAATAGAGCTAGCAAATTGTTTTCGATTATTTTTAAAGCGGGTTTCTTTTGTAAGATTTCTGACAAGATCAGCATTTAAATCCATGTTTATACACTGACATCAATGAAATAGACACCTATTTCAATCAAAAAGATAAAAACTCATTAGCTTATTTTTTTTACTATTCAGGTATCACCAAGAATCATTTTTTTCTTACATTCACATTGGGCGTGAATTCGTTTGAGGATGTTACTGCTGTGGTTTGATATCGAACTCGGATCGCCGATATTTATTTCTGCATCTATCTCCGTTGCGCTAACCACACACAATAATTATAAATGGAGAAATTGCCGCTATTGTATTTAATTTAAAAATAAATAAGATTGCGCGTTATTTGCTTATGATTTTACTGACTGCAACCTATAAGGGAACAAAACGCATCATGATGCAAAGTACCGCGCCAAAAATTTGGAAAGAACATGACGTACGTTTTACTATTCGCACCAGGAATTCAGCAGTGTTAATGGTTATTACGAAGGTTTTTGGAGAGGTCATTAGTGGTGGCGATGCTATGCTTTCATTCATTCTCCTAGAGCACCTCATATTCAAAACAGAGGCCTGCATCTATTGCCTTGGAGAGAAGTGCTGTCCTTGGTCAAAAGTGTAGCTGCTGAAAGACCATATATCTGGCAACAGTACTCTGTACCATGCCACACTTGCAGAAGATCCCATTCATGGCTGTTAAACAATTTCTACGACAATATTTACCCTTACATCTGGGCACCTTACTCCCCAGATTACAAGCCTTATGTGTGAAATACCGTTGTTATTATGTGTAAATCACCGTTGAGCGAAATCCCAGCAAAAGTCCTTGTAACACCAAATATAACGTGAATGCAAGGATTATGATAGCATTCTTAAATAAAGATATCTTCCAAAAGAGATGCTGGAGATTTCCGAGTCGTCTGAAGGTTGTTTTTGAAATCAGTAGTGCATTTAATGAAAAATTTACTCTTTTTGTATTCTATGTTATTTCTGTTTAATATCTGTTGAAACAAAATTTAGTGTTATTTTCTTGTTTTATCGTAATTTAGACGACAGTTCATCTAGTGCATACTGCATTCTTACTGGAATTTCTAGTAGCGTCCTAAGTCGTGCGTTTGTGTCACTCTCCATAGAGTGAAGTATTTTTCCATTTTCCTCGGGTTTACAGTTCATCGTGTTTCTGTTATCAATTCAAAAATCAGCCTTAAAATCGATGTGTGCAGTATTACGGAACGAAAGTTATACGTGCAGGATGATACATCTGGGCATCTTGAAAATTAACGGTCGAATAGTCGTTTAAATATTTCGGGCAAAATCACACAGCCAAAATTATCATTCAATATCAGCGCGTTTTGCGTATTTGTAACTTATTTTATGAAAGCTAATAAAAGCATGTGCTTTGTGGTGCATTGGATATCGACTCGGAACGAGAAATCGGGGTTCGAATTCCAGCCGAATTCATTGCATTCACTTACGCACAGATACCCTTGGGAAAGGTATTAATCCGTCTATTCCTTCCAGTTATGGGTTAAATAACAGGACATATTGGGTTCTATAGCCTTGGTCGAACAACCGGTCTACCGCAGAAAGCTAATGTCAACCTACTACGGGATAATCTTCTGTCCAGTCAGTCATGTCTCTTTCGAGACATGATCACCCAAGCGTGTATCACGTATGGCACTTAACTGACTGAATAAAAGCATATAAATTTATGCAAATAGTTTTTATTAATTCATGCCATTAAGTAAACATCAGTAAGAGAATTTTGAAAATTTCTCAGATATCTGAGCAGTTTTTTCTTCCTGGGATTCTCGATAGTGCATTTTTTTTTCTTTAATTTCTTGTTTACATTACATACCTGTACAATTATCTAGCCTTGCTTGGTGACTGCAGAATTAAGTGATTTACTCCGACATGAACAAAAAGTCAATGATCAAGTGCAACTAAAAGACAAATTTGCTGGTTTAAAATCATTATGACCCTCACTAATTAACGGTTGTCGCAACAGATTCTCTATACAACCTACGTGTAACGTGTGGTACGATTAGTGCATATGTGTGTGTTATATATATATATATATATATATATATATATATATATATATATATGGAGAGAGAGAGAGATATGTGGAGATCGAGATAAAGGGAATAATTAAGAAAATGTTTGAATGAGCTTAGAATGTCTTTCAACTGGAAACTATGCCTACACAAATTAATAAACTACTGAGAAAACATTTCTACGAAATGCTTGCGGACATTTCATCCACAGGAAGATTATTTTAATTAGAATTTTACATACATAAAATAAAACATCAGTCCAGCTTAACGGTAACAAATTTGAAATTGGTTTTAAAAATCCAAACGTCATCTATTTTAACCACTTAAAAATCATGCATAGATTACGGTATGCTGACAAATACTCGGTGTAAAGAACAAAATTTAGTAAATGAAAAAATTCAGATTTTTTTGAAAAAATATCTTCATACTTGAACTAACAAAATATTTAACCCCAATTTCTTGTATATACTCATATACAACGCGGCACATTGCTACTTTTTGAATCTTTGGAGAGAACACTATACCTGAGACTATGTGCAAAACTTACCCCTGATAAATACAATATACCTTGTCCGAGGATAATATTTAGTGAGCGAATCAAGTAAACTTAACTTAAATTTTCAGTAATCTTTTAGGAGGATTGCAAGATAAATATCCTCTTGGAATTTTTAAACGTGTAGCGTTTTACAACATTATGTCGATGAAATCTCTGTATACATGAATTTCTAAAAAAAATAATATTTTAGTGACTTCTTAATGAGGAAAAGGAAAATCAGTTTTCGAAATTTCCGTACATGGGATTCTGTTGCTCCCCATGATGTTATATAACAACAACAACAACAACAACAACAATAACAACAACAGAAATAACAACATTAAAAACAACAGTAACATAAACAATGACAGATACAACGAAAATTGGTGTGAAATTTTACACCAAAATACCGAAATTCGAACTCCATCAAGATTTTAATCTCTAATGCTGATTAAGTAAATGAGTTACGGAATTATAATTCATTACAGAATATTTGAATAATCATTGTTTTAATATTATGCTTAACTTTTAATACGTTCTTTTATCGTTATATGTATAGACTTACACTATTATTTTATTTTCATGTATGTACTGTTGCAATTCATTCGTAAACATACATAAATATTCACACACACACATACAGACACATACATATATGTAGAGAAATAGAGTGAGACAGAGAGAGAGAGAGAGAGAGAGAGAGAGTGAAGAAACGAACTTCAAAGATTTATCTAATTGTATTGCTAAAAGAAAATAATAATTTATGCGGCTTTGACTCCAACACTTACATTCACACACATTCTCTTAACTAATGCTTTTATCAAACAAATGCATTACATTTCAAGTGTATATCTGTGTATATGTATAATGACAAGTTTATAGATTTGCGTATATGCTTTAAGAAAAATGCAGCATATATGACGATAAATGTAAAAATATAAAATATGTAATAGTCAATGAATTTGAACTAAATTTTCAACATATTGCTAAATAAATGAAACTATAATGAAGGGGAAATTTGCTAGATAACATCTTGTTATCTGTTTCGATAAAGTCAAAGTTGATTATGAGGCATTCATTTTCAGGTTTCATTATGCAACTATATGATATAATCGAGAGAGTGTTGCTTACCCGCAGGTTTACTCATCACCTTTCTCTTTTCTTCTAATAGTTGTGCAATGATGGAGAATAGAACTTTTATCTCGAGATTTTCCGAAAATCTTTTGTGAAAAGAAAAGTGATCTTCACAGTATAATAATAGAAAAATAAAATTTAGGCCTGAAATTCAAACGCACTACCACTCCCATTCATATTAAAAATTTAAAAATAAAAAAAGGGCTTCACTTACCTGTACCATTCAAGACCTTTATGGTAATGTCTGTCGAAGAAGTGTGGTTCTGGTCCTGTGCCCTTCATATCAGGGTGTAACCGAAGGTATTCCAACAGGGCTCGAGTACCGCATTTTTTAACTCCAATGATGATGGCTTGCGGTAATTTTTTAGTGGCGTTTTGTCTAATTCTCTGAATATGCAAAGGTCGCCTAACTATAACGTCTTCACCGTTTTCTGTGAAATTGTTCCAATTATTACTTGTCCATTCGCCACTGGCATTCTGACCGTCTCCGTTACTCTTAGAACTTTGCAGTCGTTGGGATTCAGATATAAAGTTATTATTTCCTATGGAGGAACTTGATTCGTATTTTTCCTTAGTAGGTATAATCTCTTGGTCATCAGTTAGAGATAAGTCCTTTTCTCCTTCATAATCTTCGATGTCATACATTTCCTCTTCGTCATCGTTACCATCTTCGCTTTCTTCGTCCGAGCCATAATACTCGATATTTTTACTGATAGCAGAGTTCTTGCTGATGTTTTTATAACTGGAAATACCATCGTCGACTTTTTGTGCCGCATTGAGTGATCTCGAACCCTGTCCACTTGAGGACAGCGAAGAGGAAGCTGATGACGACAACAAAGCCTCGTGATCATTACGGGCATTTCCAATAAGTTCGATTGAAGAACTGGCCGAAGCCGAGTGCCAAACATCTTCTGTGATATCCTTATGGCCTCTAATAACCTTATTGACCATGGTTTTGCCCTTGTTTTTGGTTTTAGATTTGCCATTGGTGGAATCTCTTCCGTAAGACGTTTTTGTGTTTTCTGCTTTCCATAATTTTCCTCCACTAGGAACTCCTCCACGTCCGACGAAAATTGCATTCCTTCCTCGAGCGCCTTTCGTGTGGCCCCAATCATTACTGATTCGACCCCGGTAGGCGTGTGACGCGGCAACAGCTGCAGCGACATCGGACCCGGTACCCACAGATGCTGATCGCCCATTGCTACCGCCTCTTCTACCACCGGATCTCTTAATATTCTGAGGTGCCGTCGCAAACCTGAACGGTGATTTCGGCAGCGAAGTCGTCGCCCGGCCGCCTCCACGACCTTCGATCCGAACACCGTTAAGGGACCTTGTCCCTCCTTTTGTAGGGAAAACACCGATTGTGACTCCGAACCCGACATTTTTGCTACGGGGTACCCTGCTGTTGCGGCCAGAATTTGAAAAACTCTGATGGCCTCTCGACGACTGAGGGAACACAAGGTTGGGGTCTCTGTTCTCGTTATCTCGTTTATCGGACGCTGCGACGACGTAACGGCCGGCGGAGTCAGCGGGCCCAAGCTGTAGTGCAGTGGTGCCATCAGTGAAAGTAAGGACCGTGCAACAGCTGGCAGAGACGATCGCGTAGAGGGCCACGCAAGTGAAGGCGCACACGAGAAACAAGAACAGCAGGAGTTTCCTACCTAAGCGGAGGAACCGGCTGGACACACTCAGTTTTAGTCTGTTTAAAGGTACAGTCTGCTGACAAGAGAGATCCTGAGGCGTTGCTTTCTGATACGGTTCGTTTGACTCAGATACGGTGGGGTGAAGGTGATGGTGGTGGTGATGGTGATGATGATGGTGATAATGATTGGTGAAATATTTATGTGCTTTATCTGGTTCTTGCTGGTGATGATGAAGATGATGGTGATGATAATAATGCCGCAAGTGATGATGATGATGGTGATGGTGATGATGGTGTGTTTGTTCTTTGGTTGAGGCGTCGGGGGTAATGGCATCGGTAGTTAACGATTCGCAGCGTGCAAAGCCGGTCCGCTCCATCCATCCGGCTATTAGACTCTCTTGTACACGATTCCATCTCTCATGCTGACTTGTGTATGCTTTACAACGTCGGATTCTGGCGAAATTCCGGTCGAAGATGAGCTAGTAGCAGTACTTGGAATAGTAGCTGGAATAGTATCAGTTTTATTGTTGTTAATGTTATGGTTGTTGCAGTGGTGTCAGTGAGAGCGGCGTGTTTTCGACAGTAGTGCCAATTGTGGCACAGTGGATGTAATGTTGCTGCTTCTCCTGATGGTGATGGTGGTAGTTATGGTGACCTGTGGTATTTTATCGAGTCGATAACAGACAGCCAATGTTACGGATATTACCTCCCAGTAGTACCTGCCGAAAAAACACTCACACATGAACGAAAATATATAGAAGTATCAAGAGAGCGTCACATCACAAAAATTATAAACAGAAATATTGCCCGACAAATGGACTTTCCTTGTCTATACGTTGACAAATCGCGTATTTATTAATTTTGAAACATTTAAGATTTTTTGCAACTATAAGAAAATTGATTTCTTTTTCGTGTACACAACTTTCTCTATATGTGAGAGGGCGTGTGAATTTCTCTCTATATAAGTACTGTATGATATGATAAATAATAATAACATACACACACATGCGTATATATATATATATATATATATATATATAATTCCCGGTGAAGAAGATTCAAGGTTGTACTATCCTGAGTGCCCCAGCATTTATTTTATTATGAACAGTGCTCAATATAATAAATATTATAGAGCTTAATATAATTATATAGTTATGATTTCTTCATAACTATATATATATATATATATATATATATATATGAAAAATAAAGATACTAGTTAACAATAGACCAAAAATCAGTATCTTTAAACAAGAAATATGTAACAAAAAAAATTAAATTCCACAAATAATCCTAATTGCGAAAGCTGAAATCTTAATATACGTTTTTAACGGCAATTTATATAAAATAATCACCAAAATAAAGAAAATTCACCCCTTTTTATGTACGTACAAATATTACACAGACATTAACTCCTAATAGATAAAACAATAAGTGATTCAATACAATCTTATTACACTTTCCATATCTTCCTTTGCACGTGGGTGTGTTTTCAATTTATCTTCAATCACTTATTTGTTGCTGGTGGCTCTGAGAATGTTTTAAGTTTGTAAGATACCGTTGAACAAATCCATCTTACCAGTCCTACTAACGTTAGTGAAAGAAAAATAAGTTTAAAGTTTACTATTACTGCTTGCCACGCGATCAGTATGATTTATTTCTCCAACAGCAACATAAGAATTTTTTTGTTCTTTTTCATTCAAAATAGTTCTGCTTTACTTTCCGTCTGTAATACAAACTAATCCGTAGTAACTTATGAATCCATTTCGTCTTGGTAATCCTGATCGATAATCCGCTGTTGTTTTTTAATTATTTTTTGTCTTCCATATATTTTTTACTTGTTAGATATGTTAGTAGATTTTCCTCCTTTGCTTCTTGTGTGTGTGTGCATCTTAACATATGTATACAAACTTGTATACAAAACTCTTCTTAATGTATCCGTAAGTTTATTTTGATATTGTCTTTTTACCGCTCTTTCTGTCCCTCTCTCCCGAGAAATACGCTAATCCTTTTTGCTGTTGAAATACCTTTACGTTATGAGAATGTGGCAATTTATGTGATAAAATCCTCTTTGTGCTTTGCTCATTCTCATTCTCTTTTTCTTTTTCTTTAGGATCTGTGAACTGATGTTTGGTTAAACCCCATTCATCCTTTTTAAAACCGTTAATTCTCTGAGAAAGATAGATGTACTAAATACTGTTAAAACGTCATTAAGCTTGATATTATTTTTTCATTATTATGCAGTATTTGTTATTACTACATTTATTATTAACACTATGTGTATACATTA